>CAUYQG010103579.1:0-16184 GCA_963574415.1 Tarsius wallacei
TGGTGGCTCAGCCTGTAATCCCATGCCTTGGGAGGCTGAGCTGAGTGGATTGCCTGAGCCTGTGGGTTCGAGACCCGCCTGGGCAACTTGGCGAGACCTCATCTCTACAACAAATCAAAAATCGGCCGGGCGTGGTAGCGCGCGCCTGTAGTTCCAGCTACTTGGAAGGCTGAGGCGGAAGGATGGCCGGAGCCCAGAAGGTCGAGGCTGCGGTGGCCGGGAGCGGCCACTGCACTCCAGTCTTGGCGACAGAGTGATACTCCAAATAAAAAAAAAAAAAAAAAAAAGCCAGGATCGGCCAGGCACGGTGGGTCAAGCCTGTAATCCCAGCATTTTGGGAGGCCGAGATGAGAGGATTGCCTGAACCCGGGGGTTCAATAAGCTGGGCAGCTTGATGAGACCTCATCTCTACAATAAATCAAAAAATAAGCGGGGCGTGGTAGTGCATGCCTATAGTTCCACCTACTCCGAAGGCTGAGGCAGAAGGATCACCTGAGTACCGCAGATCAAGGGTGCAGTGGCTGTGAGCACGTCACTGTACTCCAGCCTGGGCAACAGAGTGAGACTCCGACTCAAAAAAAAAAAGAAGCTAGGATCCCTAGGAACCAAACCCCATGTGGTCGAAGCCCCTGTGAAGTCTGGATAGCCGTTGATTTGAGGGAAGGGTAGGTAGAGGCACCTACATTTCAGCACCTAGACTGGAAGGGATCATGTTCCCAGGACCTCGATGCCCCTTGACTTTGAGGGCTCTCAAGTGTCCTTCTGCCTCCTGTTTGCTTGGGTTAGAGCATGTTGAAGGGACCCATTTTTGCAACTCAAGTGGTCAAGAGCCTGAGGGTCTTGAACAGTAGCTTGCACAGCTGGGCGCTTGAGAGGAAGTAAGTGTAGGGATTGCGGCAGGCTCAGAGGTTGGACACACCTCGCTCTGAGTCAGGGGCAAGATGCTCTGCCTGGGGCAAGCTCAGCTGGTGCTGCCATCTATGAAGATGGTTTAAAAAAGAGTTTTGGCCAGGCTCGGTGGCTCAACCTGCCTGTAATCCCAGCAGATGGGGAGACTGAGGCAAGTGGATTGCCTGAGCCCACAGGTCTGAGACAGCCAGGGCAACCTGGCGAGACCTTGTCTCTACAATAAGTCAAACATTAACTGGGCGTGGTAGCGCACATCTGTAGTTCCAGCTACTTGGAAGGCTGAAGTGGAAGGATCACCTGAGCCCAGCAGGTGGATGCTGGGGTGGCCGTGAGTGTGCCATTGCACTCCAGCCTGGGCGAGAGTGAGACTCCAACTCAAAAAAAAAAAAGTTTTTCTGGCTACTTGGAAGGCTGAGGCGGAAGGATCTCTGGAGCCCAACAGGTCAACCCTGGGGTGGCTGTGAATGTGCCACTGCATTCCAGCCTGGGAAACACACACAGACACAAAAGTTTTTTCTGGCCTGCCCTTGAATATTGTTGGGAGGGTGCCTGAGAAGGCACTTGGATGCTGGTAAACCACATGGGACTTGCTGTGATTTCAAAGCAGAGATCAGAATATGGACACAGGGGTCCAAATGCCTCTGTTTATTTATTTATTTATTTTTGAGTCAAGGTCAAAAAAAAGACTGGAGTGCAATGATACCATCACGGCTCATTGAAGCCTTGACCTCTGGGCTCAGGTGATCCTCCCACTTCAGCCTCCTGAGAAGCTGGGACCAGAGGTGCGAGTCACTACATCTGACTGGTTTTTTATTTATTTATTTATTTTTGAGATGAGGTCTTGCTACTGCTCAGGCTGGCCAAATGCTTTTAGTTTGAGCCCATGGATACTATTTGTGAGTAGGGAAAGGTGGTTGGATGTTGGAAAACCCAAGTTGTGGTTATGGTAAAAGAAAAGAAAAAAAAACTTTAGATAAATAACAAAGACGAGAAGTGAGGGAAAACCTTACTTGTTATTTAGTGGAGACTGAAACTCTTAGATTGGTGAATTTGCCTTTATAATCATGATCTTTCCTAATTGTCATCATCATAACTTGGACGTGTAGACTTCATCTTTATCCTATTTTTTTTAATTTTTATTTCATTTTATTTTAAATTTTATTTTTTTAGAGATAGCGTTTCGCTCTGTCACTCAGGTTGGAGTGTAGTGGTATGATTATAGCTCACTGCAACCTCAAACTCCTGGTCTCAAGTGATCCTCCCACCTCGGCCTCCTGAATGGTTGGGTCTACAGGCACGTACCACCTCTCCTGGCTATTTAAAAATTTTGTTTTGTAGAGATGGGTGTCTTGCTATGTTGCCCAGGCTGGTCTCAAACTCCCGACCTCAAGCAATCCTCCCGCCTTGGCCTCCTGAAGCACTGGGATGACAGGTGTGAGCCGCCGTACCAGCCTATTCCCCTTTTATAGATGTGGTAGAGGCAGAGCTGAATCTGAGAGTGCCGTGGTGCCTCTCAGTTTAAGGCCTCCCCTCAGGCTCACCAGCTAAGGAGTCCCTGCTTCACCATCTCATCCGGGACTGAGCAGGCTTGGAGAGCTCACCTACCAGCAGCGAGAGCTGGAGTCACAGACCCGTTTGCTAAAGTAGTGATGCAGCTAGGAGGACAGAGAAACCCATGAGAAAACCGTAAGGATTATTCTGGGAATCTCAGTTTCCACATCAATAAATTTAATCCATCTCAGCAAGTGTGAAATCAAAGCAAGGGGTTTGTGCATCTTTGTGGGATGTTGGCTCTAACCTGTCTGGATGAAAGACCTTTTGAGCTTCCTCTTCATCATTTGCCTTTCAACAGACCCCAAACTCTCCAGCCCACCAGATGCAGGGCCTCCTGGGTAAGCTCTGACAGGGTCCCCTTACCCCTTTCTCCTCTTTCAGCTTCCCCTTTGAGTCGCCAAAAACTTCTGTCATCACAGCTCCTCATCCTCACAATGATATGACAGTTTCCGAGGACAGACCTTCTCTGCCATGAGCTGAATTGAAACCAGTGTCTTCTTTTGAGTCCGTTGGAGTCCAGGAGGCTTTAGGAAGTGCCCTTGTCACACAAGCCACATACTGAGAGATCGGTGCTTATGTGGGTAAGTTTTTGGAGGAGGATGCTCATTCAGCTAACCACATTTCTTTCATGCCGGTCCTTTTTAGCTTCCACGCCAGAATGAGGCATCTTCTAACCTGGTCTCCAAATCCTAGGTTACGTCATCTTTGGGCGTGCCCCCTCCCCTGCACTGAATAGATTTAATTCAATCCAGCGACTATTTGTTGAAAGCCTCCCATGTGTGTGACGCTGTGGTGGCCACTGTAGGTTTAGCAAGATTAGAATAAAATTTGGTTAAAGGGCACAGGCTTTTGAGTCAGACCCAGGTTTGCATCCTGGCTCCATCCCTTACTGGCTGAGTCACCTTAAGCATGTCACTAATTTCACTTTCACCCTCTTTAAAATGGGGATGATAATCACAGTCAACTCAAAAGAGCTTCTGAGAGAACTGCATGAAGCAACGTACATAAAGTTCTAGCTTAGTGGTGGTCCATAATAAGTGCCTAATGAAAATAAACCCAACTGAATACATGTATGCTCAATACACCCCTAAACAGATGTGTATGGGGTTCCCTCCGTAGCCCAGGCTTGTCCTAGGCACTGAAGATCAGCAGTGGTGAGAACAGGCTATGCCCATGTCCTCACAGAGCTCAGAGTTCAGCTGGGGGGTGTAAACAGTAGGCAAACAGACTCCTATCATGTCAAATAGTGAAAAGAGCTTTAAGGAAAGTGGAGGGAGAGGACAAGATGGCTGTGGGGCCGGGTGGAGGTCTTGTCCCTCACACCTGCCCTGGGCTGGAGCCTTTGCGCTGGCTGTGCCCTCTGCCTGGAGGTTTCCTACCCTTTCCCCCAGGCCCTCAGGGGTTGCTTCCTTGAGATGTCACCGCATCAGAGAGGCACGCCTTATCTGAAAAATTACACACACACTCAGCATACATAGGGATACCATTCCTGCTCTGAAGCTTATAGTCCAGTAGAACTGATACATACGTGGATGACTCCATATCCAGATGAGGGCGATTGCCTTACGAGATGCACAAATAACAGCACTCAGTAAAGGGGTTCGGGAAAGATGACATTTAAAAATTGTGCACTTAGAGATGTGCTTACTGTAGAAAGAGCAGGGACTTTGGAATCAGAGCAAACCAAGTTCAAATCCTAGCTCTGCCCCTCCCCACCTTGGGGATCTTAAGCGTCACTTAGTAACACAAGGATAGGAACACCTACCTCTGAGGACCAGCTGCCATGTTACATGAGAGACAAGGTAAGCACCCTATGTGTGTGATGGTCCAGGAGGCTGACTTTCCACGGCACCCCTTTGTATGAATACATGTTGTGAATGGTAGTGTTTGGTTTGGGTTCCCCGCAGTATACTACTCTCACAGTGTGGTATTATCCTGGAATGGTCTGTCTGGGCGTCTGGCTCTTACTGGAAGGAGCTGAGTCTCTTGAGGACATCGACTGCTGTGTCCCCAGCGCGGGTGGCCATGGTTGTCACATGGAGGCTGTTGAACAGGGATAATGAGTACATGCATCTAGCAGAGACAGAACTGTTCTGCATGGGCAGGAACCTCAAGGGATGGTCTGTTCTATTCTCCATCTCTACACCTCAATACCCTTGAATTGTTTCTGACAGATGGGTGTTTAGTGTGTTCTTGAAGGAGGACGATTCCATGCCCCCTCTCGGGGAATGTGTGCTGGGCTTAGCCACATAATTCAAAACAGGTGAGTGGTGCCAACATGCCTACCTCTTTTAGCCTGGGTTCTATTTGAATGCCCCAGATTTAGAGGAATAAAATAATATTGATTTTTTTCAGTGCAAAGGCTGTAGCCGGATTTTTATTGTGTTAAAATCAGAGATAATTTTTAGGATGTGGAAATTCTTATATGGGCTTAGTTATTCCAGGGATGCTTCATGTCAGGATAGTAGCCTTTCCTGGCGTATTTCTCTTTCTGCTTTTTTTTTGGTAAGAGTTTTCTGTTTTTTCTTTTTTCCTCATAGCAACCCCACCATCAAATAAGACACGGAAGAGAGGCAAATAATTATACTCAGGGAATTTTATTAAAATATGTGTGGAAAATGGGAGCAGGGAGCCCACTGCCTACTAGAGTCCTGGGGGGTTGTAGGTGACTGTCACCCTCACCTCCACCCTCCCTGTGAATTTGGAAGTCACGTGTGGAGTGGTGTACCTTAAGGGACTTGAGTGTGTCATGGTGGCGTTCTTCTGCCGGGTAGCTCCCTGCTCCTCGAGGCTTCCACCCAGATCACGGGATGTGGACCACTGAGGCCTGCCTAAGCTCTGGGGCACCCAGCAGCCCTGTAACTCTGAAGCCTCAAATCATGAAGGGCTTTTTTTGGGGGGGGGGGTTCGTAATCAAAACCTTTACCTGCGCCAGTGAGCTGCCAGGTGAGTCCATTGCCTAGGTGTCTGCCCAACTCCCCAGGATAGAAAGCTTCATAAGAAAAGAATTGCCCACTGAGAAGGGCTTTGGCAGACATCTGCCCTGAAAGAAGCCTGAAAGCTTCGGATAAAGATGGGACTAAAGCCTGATCTGCTTAGAAATTGCGTGCAACATCCAGCAAAGAGTAATCCAGGTCCATTTTCTTCAGATTGGCTGGCGTCACAATACGCAGTCACATGCTGTGGCTTTGGAGAAACACTTGCCCCTGTGAGCTGAGGCCCACCTGTGGGAGTGCAGTTATGTTTAGTTACATTTAATGCCTTCTGGGCCATGGTGGGTGCTGGTGGGTGCTTCTGGAATTCGTTACATATAGAAAAGGGGCAAAACATCCACCCAAACCAGGATGTACCCCAGAGAGGGGCTGAGGCCCACTGTCTCCAGCTCTCAAGCCTGTGTTTGATGCTGCAAAGGCTTCCTGCTCTGAGCTTCAGAGCTGCCCCCGCCCCAGGGAGAATGGTCATTGTGATATGCTTGCTGTTCTTTCCTTCTGCTGATGGGAAGTCAGCCTCCAGGGGCTTGAAAACCAGCCTCCAGGGCTTGCTCTGCCCTCCATCATTGCTGCTTATAAGGTGGGGGCCTGGGGCAATTAACCACCCTACCCCCGCCCCCGTACCAGAGGGAAAGGGATGGGCGCCTGGGAGGTCCCTCTGAAAGGTGACTGATTCCGCTCTCCCCTCGTTGGGAAAGGTCCATTACAGCCATCACATTTCCGAACACACTCAGGGACAGGTTCAGCTTCCCTCCTCCCTGCCAGCCTTGAAAGCCTGGACGCCCCTCCTGTTTTTGGCATCTGCCTCTTTTTCTCCCCTCCTGCCACCTCTCGAACTTCGTCCTGTTGCTCATCCTTCTGTGCTACATTTCTACAACTTCTTTCTCTTACCACTGGCTTCTTGTTCCATTAAGATATCCAGACTTCTCTGATCCTAAAAAGGGACCATCCCATGAGCCCACATCCTCTCTAGCTTCTGGCCAACCTTTCTCCTGTTTCCGACCCAAGTAGTCTATGTACACTGCGTCCCTGCAGCTCTCATCCTCTACCCAACCCCTTGCCAATGGCTTCTTACCCCACCATGCCAGGGAACGAGGCTCCCTGGGCACCCAACAGCTCATTTCCCCAGCACTGCATCTCCTGTGAATCCTTCTCTCCCTGGACGTCTCTGCTGCACTGGCCCAGGTAAGCACGGTAAGACTTCAGACTCTTGGTTCTGCCTCAGTTTCTTTGAATGCTTCTCTCTCGTGTGTGACTTTCTGTTCCTCTACTTCTAAAGAAGGAATGGCTCCAGGGATACCTCCCTAACGCTGTCATTCCACTGTCTCTAGGGGTGACACCATCTGCACTCAGGACTTCCACTGCCACTCCCACGCGTGTATCTTGAGGCCTCTTTCCCCCAGGATTCTAGGAGAACAGGGGTGTTAGATGGAAGTGCCTCCAGGCAACAGGCAGGTCAAGTGAGTGAGCGAAGCTGATAGTGAGTGAGTGTGACAGACCGGAGGGCCACTGACTTGAGCTCCAGTGGGAGTCTGCTCCTGGGCTCTAGCCAACATTTGAGGCACAGAAACTCAGTGTTGCCAGATTTCCCAGTTTCCCCTCAGAAGCCAGGAATACATACTCCTACTTGGAATTTCTCAAACATTAAATGTTGATTCAATACTTTTAAACATGTCTGACCAAAACCTTGGAAACAGATCTGACTAGGGACCATCAGCCTGGGGTCACACCTTGATGTGTGCTCTCCACTGACTGCCCAACACCTTTTATCAGATAGGGGCACTTCCAATGGAACCTGCACCGGGTCATCAGTCACCCAAGCTGAATGAGATCCTGTTGTCGCCGAATGTACCTGCTACCACCCCAGCCTCTGCCTTTTCCCCTCCAGGAAGTGCCTCCCCATTTTTACCTGAGGAACACCTACTTTTCTTTTTCTCCTGCGTTTAGCTCTTGAAACACCTTTATATACAAATTGAGTATCTTTTGTCCGAAATGCTTGGGAACACAAGTGTTTGGAGCATTTTCAACACACAGAATAGTACAGGGAGTGTTCACAAACCTTCACCTAGAGTCACTAACGTTTTTCCATATTTGTTCTCCCCTTCACTGTATTACATACAAGGGGACCCCAAAATCCCCAGAATTATCTTCTGGAGGGCGGGCCCCTTGTAGTGCAGGCGTCCCCCCATTGATAAGTGTTCTAGGAACCCATCAGCATCAGCATACCAGCTAGTGTTGTGAGAGGCTGCGTTCAGCTACAGTGAATTTTTTTTTTTTTGGAGATTCTTTCAATGCAATTACCCATTTCATGATGGGTGATTTACGAGCGCACCCGCCCAAACCACACTGAGTGTTCAGTTTTTGACCCCAAATGACATGACCCCTGTACCCCACCCTTCCTATCCACTCGTTTTCACCCCCGAGAGACTTTTTTTTGTTTCCCCAGATGAAAAATGTCCTCAAAGAAAAACGTTTTGCCAATGTGGATGAAGTAAAACAAAACAAAACAAAATGGCAGAAGCACCAACAGGCATCAAAATTGATGAATTCAAAAACTTTTGAGCAGTAGAAAAAGCATCTCAATACGTGTATTTGAGAGTATTTGAAGGTGACTGAAGCTTAAGCATGTAAGAATAAATACACGGGCCGGGCTCAGTGGCTCAGCCTGTAATCCTGCGCTTCGGGAGGCCGAGGTGAATGAATTGCCTGTCTGCGGGTTCGAGACCCGCCTGGGCAACTTGGCGAAACCTCATCTCTACAATAAATCAAAAAATCAGCCGGGCGTGGTAGTGCGTGCCTATAATTCCGGCTACTCGGAAGGCTGAGGCGGAAGGATTGCCGGAGCCCAGCAGGTCGAGGCTGCAGTGGCCGGGAGTGGCTACTGCACTCCAGTCTGGGCGACAGAGTGAGACTCCGACTCAAAAAAAAAATACAAATAAAAATAAATAAATACACAATTTTTAATAAATAAATTATGTTTTTGGGGAAGTTCCCCCCTTGTATGTGTACACATACACACAGACACATCTTTTCCTGAACTCTCTGAAAACAACTTGGAGATATCATGATTCCTCACCTATAAATAGGTTCAGCGTTGTCTCCTAAGAATAAGAACACTCTCTTGGAGTCTGAGGCAGGAGGATCACTTGGTCTGGGAATTGGAGGCTGCAGTGTGCTATGATCAGAACTGTGAATAGTCGCTGCTCTAGCCTGGGCAACACAGGGAGACTCAGTCTATTTTTTTTAAAAAAGGACCAATCTCTTATAGAACCACACTGCCGCTATGATACCTGAGAAACTTAATACCATAATATTACTTAATATGTAGTCCATATTCAAATTTCCTTAATTGTGCCAAATACATTTATGGATTATTTTTCCACACAGGATCTTCCTTCTAGGCTAAGTTCTCATCTCCTTCAGGAGGCCTGCCTTGAGCTCATGCTCCTGTCTTGGGTACTACCTCCTAAAGCTTCCAGAATGCCGTGTGCAGATGCTCTCGTGGAATTAGCCACCCTGGTTATGGGTGCTTACACTCTTTAGACTGAGTCCCCTGCCATGCTCATCTTCATCTTCCCAGTGCCTAGTGCAGTGTGGCACACACAGTACGAGCTCAGCACTTTTTGGTCGGGTGGATGATTGAGTGACAGAGTTGGAGACGAAGCCCATGGCCTCGCAGCTGTTTTCTTGCTCCCATATTTAACTGCTTTCTGCCGACAGTGATTTTAATAATGTAAGAGCAGAAAGTCCCATCTGCCAGATGGTGAGAAGAGAGAGGTAATCCAGACAGACAACTGTGAGCAATGGAAAGAACCAACAATTAATGATGTCCAAGGTCATGCTCATATAGAAGCATCACCCAGATATCTGAGAACATCTGTGGAGAAAAACATCCACCTTCTAACCGGTGTTGCAAAGTCCCTGTTGTGTTTGCAGGTCTGTTTTAAAAACAGACGCCAGGACCTTTCTAAGTGAAATTCCTGCAAACTCCACGTTACCTAGAGTCATATTTTCTCCAGAATGCATTTGTCAGCCATGCAGGGTGGGCTGGTCACACCAAGGGAAAGTATTTCTTGACTCTGATGCAGCGTTTTTTTCCCCTCTCTACGGTCCTTTATTTTTGGAGTTATCTCTGAGAATGATATTTTTTAAAAAATATAAAACAGTGAATACTATGATGAATATTTGGATCCAGGGACACCAAATGTAAACCCAAAGAACATTTGCATTTTCAAGGGGACCATTCTTTAAGAGTGTAGAGGCGGGATCAGACTGGCCAGGTCACTCAGAAAGCTATTGGTCATTTGTGAAGAAGTGATCACTTGCTGTCTTTTTTGGAGAACTCATCCCACACCCCCCGCCCCGCAACTGGCCACAGTGTATTTTGCTTGGTCTCTTAAGATCCTTGAGTTCACTAGGAAGGTTCGCTGATGCATTAAAAAAAAAAATCCTCGTAAACCATTAAAACACACATGTAAGTGCAGTCTTTCCAGCTACCATAGGGACTGATCTAAAGACAAAACAACCAGCCATCTCACTCTCTGCTGGGCACAGCTCAGGGCACCCATTAAGGCCAGGTGTCGTGGACACAACAGTAACTAAGCCAGTGGCCCAAAGAGCTCATCATTGATTGGGGTGGACAGACACACACAGTCTCCACATTTATGGAGAATGCAATGGGAGAGATATATGGGACAATACACTCCTCAGAGGAAGGGCACCCATCCAACCCAGGGAGGGTGAGTCATGGAAGGGCTGGCTAGCAAAAGTGGGCATAGGAGGGCAGGAAATAGGTAGGCCAGCGAGGGGGCCTTCTAGATCAAGAGCATGGAAAGAGGCAATTATTGAAACATTCGTCATCCTGGCGAATTGGGGACAGAGTGGGCACCGAAGACATGCTAAGATGATGCACAGAGAGTTCCATGTATTTGTAGCACTACGTTGACACTGGAAGGCCAAAGACTATCTCCGAGCTGGCTTGGAAAGACCTTGCCTCACTGGCTTTGGGTGATCCATTAATGTTACTCCCACGAAGGGTTAAAGGCAAAAGACACCCCCCTCCCCCCACAAAAAAGTCAGTGAAGGTAATTATCCCACCATCTATTTAGCTGCTAAAGAATTTACCATTCAAGGAGATAGGACCCTGCCTCACCAGAGGCGTTTAACAGTCCAACACTATCACATTACCCAGATTGTATAAAGAGTATGAATGATTTCCGCTCACAGACCTCTAATGGAGGTATCTCTTTACAAAGCCCCTACTTGAGGCCAGCTGAATGCCTCAGCAGTGCCTCCGAAATCCCGCAGTCCTAATCCCTTTAGCAACAAAGATCTGTTTCTTTGCTTAGCATGAAGTAGGCCTCAGAGGCCTGTGTGTGTCTTCGCCTGTAGGCCAGAAGCCTCCTGTTTACAATTTCCCTATTCCTGTTTTTAATGTTGTTCTGAGAGCAGCCACAAAGGGCTAGTTTTGTCCAGCAGGAACAAGGGAGCTATTAGAGAGAGAGGGAGGAAGGAAGGAAGGGAGATCGCAGGGAGGACTCCTCGAGGGATTAGCAGACACAGCTGTTCCCGAAGGGAGAGGAGCTTTAGGCTGTTTATAATTTCCGTCACATTTACATGTTTTAATATTTTATTTCCTTCATTTTTTTTTTCTGATCAGTTTCTTATCCACCATTTAAAGCAGTCATCTTGTTGCCACATTGACAGACTTGGGGTACCTGTCTAAGCACATGGGAGTCAGATGGAGCTTTTCGTTTCGGTGCTGTGGGGCTCTGGCGTGTTGGTCTCCAGCTTTTTGTGAGGTCACAGACCTCCAGATCACCAGGTGCCTGAGGAAATCAATTGTCGAGGGGAATGGTTTCATTTTGTGTCCCGTTTGTGTGCATGGCTGGAATTCTCTCGGCTGAATCTGATTCACTCAGTTCCCATAGACCTCCGCCATTATTCACAGAGTCTCAGACCTGCCTTTACAATGCATCTCATTTTCTTCCTAATGTTAGATATCTAACCAGAGTGATAAAGGACATGGCCCACAGGTAAAAATCTATCATATTCCAGATTTCTGAGATGCCGTATGGCAATTGCTTTAAGAAAGTTTTCCCTGATTTCATCCTGAAAGCAAATATGTTTCTATTTGTGTCTCCTTTTATTTCATGTCTATGTATATATTCAATTTTCACATATTTATAGTAAAACCATGATAGAGTTTGGTCTTAATTTTCCATATTATGCTGTGAATATTTAGGTCTATCCAAGGACAATTTGTTTCTTTTGTAAAAAAAAAACAAAACAAAGAAAAACTCCTTCTCCCCTTCTTTTACTCTCCTCCCTGTCATGAAAATTAGCAATGCATTGTATATCCTTCCACATCTAGCTCTGTGCTCAAATAATCATTTGAAAAAATGTTTATCTTGGATTGGGGAAATCATTTATTTTGATTAAACTGGGATTACGTGTTGTTGATTTCCCTGTATCTTGCTTTCCACACTTAGTAATATGCAGAGGAAATTGAATTTAATACAGTATTTTTAACCTAACATGGCCTATGCAGGTTCACTTTGCCTAAGAATACTCTGGCTAACATTGCAGATGCCTGTGTATGTGACAATTTCATTTTTGCTCTGTTTTTGGTAAGTTTACTTTTTCCTGGGGGAACTTGAGCAATAAATAAATGACTTTTTCAAATGTCCAGTCAACCCATCGCTGACCCTTTGGGCTCTTGTTGCTTTGGGGTAAGTTTCCGGATTTGAGTGTCTTTTAAATCCGGCTGACATGCTACTGCTGTTACAGAAATGTTCCTTACCATAGTCTCGAAAGTTAAATGCATGTGGTTTCCTTTTGCAGGGGCCTGGGATGTGAGCTAATCTTTAAGTACAGGAGAGAAGGGACAGTGATTAACATTCTCCCAACTCACTGAGGGACAGCTGTTCCAAACCCTTTCTTCCTGCTCAAAGTAGTTTTCAAGAGGAACTTAGATAAAAAAAAAATTTAAAGAAGAATATGGAGTTCTTCCAAGGTTGCTCAATTTTTCATTCTCCAAAGTAAAACAGTTCAAACCATGTGCCAATCCAAATGCGCTTTCTGTATGCAGTCCCACTGGAAATGTGGACCATAAGATAAGATGTACAGCCCCTGGAATATTGTTTTTCAGAGCTGGCCAGGAAAAAGTCACAGTTTTAGCTGCTTTGATTCCCCCGCACCCCCACCCCATGCTTTTTAAAGAGGAATGCTAAGGGCATTTAGGGAACACGAGCTTCCGCGAGCCCCTGTCATCCAACTGCCCTGTTGAACAGGCTTCTTGGGCAAGATTACAGATCTGAGCCGGTGATTATGTTTTGGTGATAACATGCATTTTGTGGGGGACATTTTCTGATGAAAAAACTTTTTAACAACATCTTTCCATTCCAAGTATAAATTAAAGGCTCTGTGAATTTTACTAATTGCTTTTATTAAAAAACCTAGAATTACTCAATATACACGTAGCCTTTAGGTTAGGAATGTTATTATTTTATTAACCCATGCCAAAGACATGCTCTTGACAGAGGAACTGTCTTCTTTCATCTGGAAATGGAGTTTCTTTGAGGCAAAGTGGTGGGAGGCATGTATAGGACCATGATGGAGGGGGGGACCTGCACCATCCAGGGCAGCAGAATCAATCCTGGTCATCAGCGGATGGCAAACGTCCCAGTGACAGCTTCTTATGTCCATAAAGACTACGTCGGTGAAGATGCAGAAGGGGTCATGCACAAGACCCTTTTGTAGCTTTAGAGTGTGAGTCCATTTGACCAGCTCCAGACACATATGTTGTTATTTGATCAAATCATAGGTGAAGAAAGGGGACAGTGAAATGTGTCCCTTTTGCCAATATACAAACAATGCAAAAAGTTTTTTAAAAAGCCAGGACAAAAAAGAAACTTGAGAAAATAATCGTTTTTTCAAGATTTATTTTTTTAAAAAGTAAAACTGCCTTTTCTGGCAAATAAAAGTGTAAATAATACAGAACCGAGGACAGTAAAAACAAACATCAAGTCCCCCGAATTATACTCCTCAGTACCTACTTTTTTTTTTTTTTGAGTCGGAGTCTCACTCTGTTGCTCAGGTTGGAGTGCAGTGGCATGCTCACTGCCACCGCAGCCTCGACCTCCTGAACTCAGCTGATCCTTCTGTCTCAGCCTTTCAAACAGCTGGAACCATAGGCATGTGCCACCACACCCAGGCAATTTTTTGATCTATTGTAGGGATGAGGTCTCGCCAAGTTGCCCAGGCTGGTCTTGAACTCCTGGGCTCAGGTAGTCCTCTAGCCTCTGCCTCCCAAAGTGCTGGGATTACAGGCGTGAGTCACCGCAACTGGCTAGTACCTACTGTTTATGTGAGCAATTAACTCTACAACATGCCAATTCAATCTGTTGAAAATGAAAGCAATTATTCTGGAACTGTTTTTTAAAAAATTTTTTTTCCATGTGTTTATCCCCACAGTCAATAGGGAACAGAAATGAGTATTGGGATGGACACGGGAAGAAGAGAGATAGAGCTGCACTTTCAGGTCCCTGGCTTCACATCGTCTTTCAGCTGCTAGATATCTTCATATTCTGCACAGGACTGTGCGTGTGTTTGGGACTGGGGGCAGAGAGGTGGAAGGGAAGCAATCTGCTGCTACTAAAGATTTGACTGTAACAGTTTTATCTGCAGGACAACTCAGCTTTCTGTAGCTTTGTAAAATGCTGCACTAGTTTTGACGCTACATTGACTCATAGTATTTGGGCCTTATGTGGGCAGACTCACAGTTACAGCCATGGATGGATCGTTGAAAAGGTGCATGCCTCAGAATCATCCAGATTTTGAATCGTTCAAGGGTTGGAAGTGATTGGAGAGTATTTTTTCATGTTGAGTATTAAGAGAAAAATCAAGCTCCCAATGGCCCACCGTCTGTTTATATTACAAATTGCCCAGAGCTGTGAGAATCGTTTTCTTTGGGAAAGAACATGGTGGGCAACCTCGTAAAGTGTGAACTTCGAGTTGTTGACTGACGCTGCTGGACCGCAATCACGGTCTACCAAGTCACGTTTATGGAGGGAAGAATCGGGGGTCTTCCTTCCTGTGAGTGAGTGTTCCCCTCTTCTCGTTCTGATAAAACATTCTTTCCGTGGGTTTAACCAGTGACATGGTGCAGAATCAGATCCACATGTGCTGATTTTTCCATTCTATTTATTTCCGGTTGTTTTTTCTTAGCGTCTGAAGAAAGTCAGTCCTGGACTGCACACATCAACCCCGTTAGAGATTCTTTTATATTAACCAATACTCTGTCCTTTGTAACTACAAGTGCTGAAGTTACAGTCGAATATCCATTATAATCCCCGTTTTCGTGTGCTTCTAACTTTCCAATAAGTTATCCTTTTGGCCTAAAAGTTTCCATGCTTCGTTTCGGCACAAGGGTGAATTTATTTTGGAAAGTTCGCACTAATTTAATTCCGGAACTTGGAAGGGATGCAAGAGTAAAAATATACCTTCTTTTGCTCTACAAATAAATGTAAGACTTCTGTCATAGATAACTCCAGAACAGCCAGAAGCAGAACAATAAGCAGCTCTCAGAATATCTCTGCTGAAGTGAAGCAGGTTGAAGTGATTAGCCACAGATTTCCTGCAAGCACCAAACATCTCAGAGTTCTGTGAGGCTCCATGGTCCCTTCTGGACAATGGACAAAATGAGGAACTTAGGGGCCTGGATGGAAGAGACAAAAGATTTAGCTTGAATCAGGGCAAACTACTGTGTGGTTTACAAAGTTTTAGAACACATTGATTATTGTTGAAGGCTCTTCTTTTGAAAGAGGGGCTAATTGAAACACCAGAGACTAAATCACCCAAGTCTGTAACATGATGTCTGTAAATATAAGTCCAAGACCCCTAGGACATTGAAATGTAATGGTCTAGAACAAGGCTTCTCAATTGCAGTACTGTTGACATCTTGGGCTGGATATTTCTTTGTTGGAGGCAAGGGGTGGTGATTGGGATTGTCGGATGGTTAGCAGCATCCTTGCTCTCCACCGCTAAATGAGAGTAGCCAACCTCCCCCTTGGCCCTTCAAATCAAGTGGTAACAACAAAAAATATCTCCAGACATTGTCAAATGTCTTTGGGGGTGGGAACAGCCCCCAACTAGGAACAACTAATGAAGCTTACAGTTTAGACTTATCTGGGCAAGGCATTTCAAGGGAAGGGAATCCAGGCAGTGGGGAATCTTGCATTTTTCATGAAGCCTTCCTAAAGGTAGAGTCAGCATTTCAGAGAAGTGGCCCTCCTATCCAAAGCCGTCTTTCACCTGACTTGAACCTGGCATAACATGGATTCAAGACTGTTTTAGACTCCAGAACCCAGCCTCTTAACCTCTGTGCCAAACTCTCTGCCCACACAACTGTATAAAGGCCTCCTTACCATTACTAAAAGGAAAGGTATTAACATTTGTCTTTAAGCTGGACTCGATGGCTCAGCCTGTAATCCCGCGCCTTGGGAGGCAGAGGTGAGTGGATTGCCTGAGCCCGCGGGTTCGAGACCCGCCTGGGCAACTTGGCGAGACCTCATCTCTACAACAAATCAAAAAATTAGCCGGAAGTGGTAGCACTCGGAAGGCTGAGGTGGAAGGATCGCCGGAGCCCAGCAGGTCGAGGCTGCAGTGGCCGGGAGCGGCCACTGCACTCCAGTCTGGGCGACAGAGTGAGACTCCAACTCAAAAAAAAAA
>CAUYQG010103581.1:0-22017 GCA_963574415.1 Tarsius wallacei
TGGAAGGCTGAGGCGGAAGGATCGCTGGAGCCCAGCAGGTGGAGGCTGCGGTGGCCGGGAGCGGCCACTGCACTCCAGTGTGGGCGACAGAGTGAGACTCCAATTCAAAAAAAAAACAAAAAACAAAAAACTACAACAACATTTACAAAATAGTATGTGAAGGAATGAAATCTGAGCAAAGCACATTTAATTCAGTGGGTTCCAAGCATTTCTGGGTATGTAGCAATCAATAAAATTAAATAATTAAAAACCTGTAAAAATATACTTTATGTAAAATAAGACATATAGACATAAATAACTAAATAGAATATAATCATAAGACATAGTATGTGAAATTGTGATTTTCTTCTAACCCAATGGAACCTCTTTTCACCCCCAAAAAGTAACTTATACTACCATTTGAAGACCGCTGACTCTTTTTTTCTTTTGTAATTAAGGATAGAAGAGACTAATATTTTAAGTAACCATTATGTGCCAGGTCACTTTATGTACTTTGTTGCTTTGTCATTTTAAAATGCAATAAATTCATTGTCAAATCTTTCTCTTTGTCACAAAGTCACAATTAAAGATAAGTTTTCTGAGTACTTCATTATTGTATTGGATATACTAGGTCCTCACAGACAGTGGGTTAGAGTTGGCAATTGTTCTCCAAACTGAATAAAGCAAGACATCATAGTTAAAGTTGCAAAAATATATTAATTAGCATGAGATGCTAGAGTTTGGATCACTATAGAAGGAAACATAAAGTAACAAGGGTAAGACACTTGGAATGTATAGGAACTACATTTCTATAATGAAATCATGAAAATGGAACAGCTCAAAATAGCAAATAGAGCATCTAAATGTAACTTCCAAAAAGAGAAATGTGTCCAAAATGTGGCAAAACCTGCCAATCACACATTGGTTGAATTAGTGGTTTAATAACAAAACAATCATATAAAAATATCTCTGTCATCTTCAAAGAATTGCTGATCATCATCTCTTATGTAGAAGCATGTGTGCTTCCAAAACTAGAAAAATTCAAAAGCAGTTTCAAACACATGTCAACATATGACATGCCCAGTGATATTCTATAAATATTGTGATTAAATAAGAATAATTTAGAAACTCAAAATGATTTTCTAACATGCACAAACTTGTCCTTAAGGTTTTAAAAGCAAAATAATTCTGAGCTAAATGATTTACTTTTTTATGGGAAAAAGTTAGCATATGATGTGCTGTCTGAGTCTGATAGAAATATTGTCTGTGTCCTTCTGCAAAATCACTGCAAATGCTAAATAAAAGATTAAGTACGTACCAGTTGCAGAATAAAGTGATGAAAGAATCGAAGGCCCACACAAAGAGAAAATTGTTTCGTTTGAAATGCATGTATAAAACCATCCCTGCCATAAATAAAAAGACAGTAGGCAGCAAGAGGCAGAGTTCAATTGTAATTATGCTAAGGGAAATTAAATTTTTTCAACATTTTACTAATGTAGAGTTCACGTCCCACATTCTTGAACACAGATTGTTAGTAGTAATGGTGATGAAAATAATCGTATTGTATCTAGAAAATGAAATCCAATGCATAGCAGTGTCTAACTGAAGATATCTGGTCCTATTGCTAATGAATATAGCACAAAATACCATCTTAAAAAGGCTATTTGTTTAGTTCTGTAATATATGTGAACTCCTGAGTTTCAATTTGATTTGCTCCTCTATTTTCTCATACATCCTGTGCATACAACCCTTTCATAGCACCTGTAAAATCACCATTTCAGGTATATGCGTTCATATCCCTCATTCATTAGTATGTTCAGGCCCAAACTATATCTTAGCCGGCTTTGTATCTGTAACACACAACACAAAGATGGAGATGGAGACATAGGAATGTGAAAAATACTATACTAGTATGGGGGGGGGTCAATAACCTTTTGCTGTGAAAAGGTCAACATATGTTTGTTCAACACATTAAATGGATTTTCCCAAATATATTCTGAAGAACTGAGAACTTACAAGAAGGGGTTGGCTTCAATCCATCTGGATTCAACTTTTGTACCAATTCACTTAGAGCTTATAAATACATTTTTAAATTTTTTACTTTATGGGAAAAGAGACTCTCTTGAACTATTTAAGGTGTCCTTGAGCTAGGTCAGTGTTTTAGTGATTTAATAAGTTAGGCTGCTTTTAGCATTCAAGGTATTTTGTTTAAACACAGATAACTAGCCAGGCTCGGTGGCTCAGCCTGTAATCCCGCGCTTTGGGAGGCCGGGGTGAGTGGATTGCCTGAGCCCGCGGGTTCGAGACCTGCCTGGGCAACTTGGTGAGACCTCATCTCTACAATAAATCAAAACAATTAGCCGGGCGTGGTAGCACGCGCCTGTAGTTCCAGCTACTTGGAAGGCTGAGGCGGAAGGATCGCCGGAACCCAGCAGGTCGAGGCTGTGGTGGCCGGGAGCGGCCACTGCACTCCAGTCTGGACGACAGAGTGAGACTCCGACTCAAAAAATAAATAAATAAATAAACACAGATAACTGATAAGAGATTGAGTAAACAAAGGTTTATAAAAGTCACTTAAAGTTCATGCTAAATACAACTGATTCCTCATAGCAAGGGTATAAAAGAAATAAACACGAAACAGAACCTTTTGCCTAAAATATGAGCCAAATTCCCAATTTAGATGTCAAGAAGCAGATTGAAGTGTCTAAGGGGATTTGAGCTGCGGTATCTCAGACTGAGGAACAATACAAAGACAGCAAGTTCCTCCTGAATGAACCGAGAGAGAGAAAGCCAGTTATAAAGGAAATGATAGATATACCAATGTGTCTATTACAACAATACAAAAAAAGTCATTTTGTTGAAACAAAATATAAGGTACCACGAAAATGAAATTAAATTGTCAGATGCCAGTAAATATGAAATTGTGACATTCTAAGTGCTATACAAAAAAGAAAAAAGGTAAGAGGGTTGATTTATATTTTAGATGTTTACTGTGTACCTGGTTGCTATACCATAAGTCTTCCTCAGAGTGCTTTCATTATAAGTAATTTAAGTCTTTGCAACACATGTTATATAAAAATCTTCATATAATTTTACAAAAATGGTTAAATTACCAATACTTTCTGACTACAAAAGTAATCTGTACTTCTTTTGAAAAAAGTTAAAATGCACAGGTTCATGTATACTCACTATGATTCTATCAACTATAGAAAAATTTGCTAACATTTTATGATATATTTTCATTCAGAAATACAAATTAAGCATTTACATACAATTTAAACAATATTGTTATAATTTTAAAATCCTACTGTATATTTTGTATCTACCATTTTTATTTAACAAATGATGACCAATTCCCTGTATATGTTATTAGACATGTTTAAAACATTATTTTTTATAAAATAAAATACACTATCACATTGTTATAACATGGTTTATTTATTAATTCTCCACCTTGGAAATTTACCTTGTTTTCACATTTTGGGAATTACAATAACACTGAAATAAAGTTTTGATATGCCACATCTCTGATTATTTTCTTGGGTTGCATTTCTAGAGAGGAATTACTGGTTGAAAAGATTTGACAAGTTGTAAGGTGCTTTGTTCATATTGTCAGAATTTTTTTCCAGGACACCTTTATATAATTTTCCTCCACTTGTTTATTATTTAAAAAATTCAATCTAGAGAAATCTTTGGATTTCTCAAGGGAGAAAGAATGAACTCCCATGTACCCACTAACTTAGCTTAAGCAATTGTTAAAATATTGCCATATTTACTCTATGTGTATATGCACACAATTTTTATGGCCGTACCATCTGAAAGCCAGTTGAAGAGACATTATGTCACTTAAATGCCTTAGCTTGTATTTCCTAACAGTATGTGCATTCTGATACATAATTATAGCATTATCATAATTGAGATATAGTTCCTAATATCTCCTTTCCAGTTCATATTCAAAATGTATTTATGCCACAGAATTGAGTTTGATGCATTGTACATGTGTTTTACATTTCTTTAGTCTCTTTTAGCTATTGCTATATGAGATGGCATAAAAAAAATTTGAATTTATTTATTAAAAATTGTGTATTTATTCCTACATGTTTAGACTTCAGTCACCTTTAAAGTACACGCCGTTTAATGCAATACACCTATCAAAATGCTTTTAGCACTGCTCAAAACAGTTTTTGAACTCATCAATTTTGTTCCCTTTTTGTGCTCCTGCCTTTTTTTTTTTTCACCTCTTCCACATTGGCAAAATGTTTCCCTTTGAGGACTTTGTTCATCGTGGAAACAACAAAAAATATCTCTAGGGCGAGCCTTTGCTAATAGTGGGAAACAACAAAAAACATCTCAAGGGTGAATAGGGAGGATGGGGTATGCGGATCACGCCATATTTGGTAAAAAATTGTTGAACACCCGCATGGTATGGACAGGTAAACTTGTAAATTACCCATCATGAAATGGGCAAACCTGTTGAAAGAATCTAAAAAAAAAAAAAAAAAAAATTCACTGAAGCTGAATGCAGTCGTTCACAACACTAGCTGGTACACTGATGCCAATGGGTTCCTGGAACACTTACCTAGTGGGGGCAGCCTGTGCTACAAGGGGCCACCCTCCAAAAAATAATTCTGTTTTGTGGAGAGGGGTCCTTCCTCATATTATCATATTTCTTTAGTCTCAGTTAGTCTAACCTTTCTACTCTGTATAACACTAATTGTATGAATTCTTTATGGCTATGCACGAAATTACCTAAAACTTGATGGCTTACATCAAACATTATTACAGCACAGTTTCAGTGGGTCAGGAATCCAGCAGCAGCTTAACTGGGTGATTGTGGCTCAGAGCTTCTCGTCTATATGTCCACTGAGTCTCTAGTCATCTGATAACACCACTGGGACAGAGGCTTACCTGTGGTTGTTAATAGGCTTGCTAGTTTCACAGGAGTCTTCTGTTGCTAACCGCATGGGGGCTCTTCTTAAAGCTTTTCAAAACAAGGCTAGTGGCTTCCCCACTCAAAGAAAGAGAGAAGAGGGGCAAAGATAGAAAGGGCATTACAGAAAATGTAGTCTTTTCATAACAATGTCAAACATTACATCCTATGACTTCTATTATACACCATTCATTAGAAATGAGTCACTAAGTACAGACCATAACCAAACGGGTGGAGAATTAAGTTCTTCTTGAGAAGATGAGTATCAAAGAATTTATGATTGCACCTTGAAAATCAGCACATTGATTATTTGAAAAAAACAGGGTGGTAGTCTTGTAGGAGACCCTGAGTGGTGGATTCATCTGAATTTCACGGAACACCCACGACTATTTTTTTGTTTGTTTGATCTACTTTGATCTGTCTAGAAAGAGTTGTGTGTCAATGTCTCCTATTATTAATATTTCTGTACATTTTTTTCTTGTGTGACCTTCAGTGTCTTCTTCATAAAGTTTGTTGCTTTATTTATTAGTGAATAGATATTTATAATTGTTCTTTCTTGATGTAGTGTTATGAATCATTCTTCTTTTGTCTTATGCAATGCAGCTTGCCTGATTATTAACATCATCATGCAGCAAAATTGCAACTTCTTCATTACTTTCTTGAATTTTCTCAATATCCTTTTGCTCATCTCTTTAGTTTCATTTTGAATACCTTTTTCCCTAGGGTTGTAATTTCTATTCAGCATAGAGTTTTTTGAGAATTGATTGGTGAGCCAACTAGAAAGTATTTTAATAGGTCATTTAGGCCTATTTATATTTATTTATATTTGTAATATATTTGCTCTCACTTTGTTATTGTTATTGAGATGTGGTTTCTCTATGTTTCTCAGGCTAGTCTCAAACTCCCAGTTTTAAGCAATTCTCCCACCTCAGCCTCTCAAGTATCTGGGATTACAGACATGACAGTACACTTGATATTATTTTAAGTTAAAAATCACTAAATGTATTATATCATATTTACTTTATTTCTTTCACTATGTGACTTGCTTTCTTTTATTTTTTTAATTTTGATTTCATACTTATTTTGGTATTTACGAACCTTTGTTTTTGTTCTAGTGTCACTTTTCATAGTGACAACTTTATAAAATATACACAATCTCTTTTTTCTCTACTTAGCTTTTTACTATTTATTTGTAAATAGGCTGTTACTAGTTCAATAACATTATTATAATATATTAATATAATTAGTTCCAATCATTCCTGTATTTAAGTTCTTTGCCATGTAATTTTGCCACGTAATTTTTGCCATGTAGTTTTGCTAAATTTAGGCATACTTGAATTTTTCCCTGCCGCTTGAATTTTAGTTTGACTATGTGACTTTATTTGACCAATGGAATGAAATAAAAACATTAGTATGACATTTTAAAGTCTGAGTTTCCAGGGGTCTTGTGTGTTTTCACAGGCTCTACTGCACTTTTCCCATTGCCATAAGAAAAACAGGCCTGGATCATCAAGACATCTCATGAGCCAGAAAGTCCCAGAATGACAATGAGAAACATGTGGAAGCAAAGCCAAACTGCCTTAGCTGAGCCCTAACTTATTTAGTCTTCTCCAGTCAACACCCAGATGTAGGAATGAGACGAACTTAGAGCCATTGCCCTGCAGAGTTTAGCCTAATTCAGGGGAATGTGATTGTTGCTTTAAGCCACTGAGGTTTGGAGTAGTTTTACATGATACAGTACTATGTAGTTTAATAATACAATTTTTGCATTTTTAAGTGATATCATTTGGCTATTGCTTATCTGGCCATCAGTGAGCTTAATCAATTTTTCTTTTCATCTTTTCCTTTTCCTTCCATTAAAAATTCACGTTATTTCCATATTTTCATATAGTACTTACATACTATTCTTCTACATTTATATTCACCTTTATTTTAATCTTAGATATGTGATTAAATGCTTATTGTATTTTGCTATAGTTCCTTAATTCCATCTTGGTGGGATGAAATTCTCTTTCTAGTATATCCCTCAGGAATAGCTCCTGGGTACAAAATTTCTTAAACTTTTCATATTAAAACCATATTTTTATAGCTTTGATATAGAGTTTAACTGCATAGTAATTCTTTCCTTATTTCTTTCTTTAATTTTCTTAACAATATTGTTCTATGCTTTCCTGCATTGTATGTTGCTGTTAAAAAGTTAGATACTAACACTGTTTTTGCTTGCTAATTGTCTCATATTTGACTGTGACCCGAAGAGTTTTTTTATTTTTTTAATTATAGTAGTTTACTGATGTCCTGGATTGATTTTTTCCCACGTACTTGATGGGAGATTTCAATATGAGATTTAAGTTTCAGAAGTTTTCTTAAATGTTTAGATTTTCTATTTTAAGAATGCCACTTATAAACATTTCAAATTGTTTAGTTTTTCTATTTTAAGAACTCCACTTATATAATTAGTAGATCTTCTTTACTTGTCTTTTATATTCATTTTTTCTGATTCCTTACTGTACTTTTTTTTTTTTTTTTGAGTTGGAGTCTCACTCTCGCCCAGACTGGAGTGCAGTGGCTGCTCCCGGCCACCGCAGCCTCAACCTGCTGGGCTCTGGCGATCCTTCTGCCTCAGCCTTCCAAGTAGCTGAAACTAAAGGCGCACTCTACCACGCCCGGCTAATTTTTGATTCATTGGAGAGATGAGGTCTCGCCAAGTTGCCCAGGCGGGTCTCGAACCCACAGGCTCAGGCAATCCACTCACCTCAGCCTCCCCAAGTGAGGGATTACAGGCTGAGCCATGAACCTGGCTTGTACTTTTTAGTCATACTTCCCTTATTCTAGTTTTGTCTATAGCTAGTTTCCTTTGGACTTTGTAATTCCATTTTTCTTTCTGAAATGCTTTATTCTTCAGTTTCTTTCTTCAGTTTGTTAAGCCCTGATTTCACATCCTTATTGTGTTTAACAAATACTATTCTGAGTTTTTAAATTTTAGATTTATGATGTTCTCCCATGTCTTAATTCCTTTTCAAATGTTGTATAATATTATCCTCTATTCTTTTTTTATAGCTATTTTTAGTGTTTTTATCTGCTGAGAATGTTTATCCTATTTTTTATTTTCTTATATGAGCTTCCATAGATAGTGGATTCTTTTTGTTTGTTTACCTGTATTTGTATTCCATTTTCTTGGAAAGGCAATAATTGATCATTTAGTGGGAATGGCATAGGACTTTGGGTGTTTCTTTTGGTGCTGAGAACCCTCTTCTAAACTCCAATAAAAATATAATTTGAAAAACTACTTGTGTGTTTTTTTCCTTTTGTCTGTTTGTTTGTTGTTTGAGTTAGAGTCTCACTCTGTCAGCCAGGCTGGAATGCAGTGGCACGCTCATGACCACCATAGCTTCAATCTGCTGGGTTCAGGTGATCTTTCTGCCTCAGCCTTCCAAATAGCTGAAACCACAGGCACGGGCCACCATGCTGCCGTTATTATTTCATTATAGAGATGAGGTCTTGTCAAGGTGCCCAGGCTGGTCTCAAACTCTTGGGATCAGGCAATCCTCTTGCCTCCAGCTCTCAAAGTTCTGGTGTTACAGGCGTGAACCACTGTCCTGGATTTTTTTTTTTTTTTGCCTTTTTCTAATTTTTGATAATTTTTGAGATATTTATATCTTTAGTCACATCTTTTTTTTTTCTCTTCACTAACAAGCATTTAGGGAACACCTACCTTTTCAAAATTGTCTTTATCTTTCCTCAACATACTGCCCTTTTAAGATTGTCACCAGCCTCCTTACTTTTAGTTCCCAGTGGCCAGTTGTCTAAACCACCAAGTCTTAGAGTTCTTTTCAATATTTTCCCCCACTCAAGGTAGAATCTGTTCTTTCCAGGGCTGATGATACCTATGAGGCTTTATATTTGAAGGGCCACTACCATGACATCACTGTACACTGCTTCTTGTGTAAAATTCCCAAAATCTCTCTGATAATGTAGGCTCTGGATCCAGCTTTGTTGGTTTCAGGTAATTTTGTAGTCATGATGCTTCTTAGACTTGGTTAGGAATGAGTGTTAACTGATTTTGTTGTTCTTCTTATACTTCCATAGCAATTTTTGAGGATGTATGAAAGAATTAAAATATAGACAGCCACATTTACCCCAACAAAGACATGAAAGTGAAAGCCCTGCTTTCATTTTAATTATAAAAAAACTTTTGTGTGGTTAATTTTAGAATTCCATAAAGGTAGTTTTTGTTTCTGATCTTAGTAAAAAATAAAATATGAGATATACAAAGATATTTATTAATTGAGGTTTGAAAAAATATAAAATATGGTAGAAATGTAATTTTTGGCTTTTGAAAATCTGTGATGTTTTCTGGGTACTATCAAATTGTAAATTTTTTGAAGATATATTCTATATGTTACCTATTGTGCCTTAGGTTTTATAGAGTCAGCCTGCTAATTGTATGTTGATATGGAAGATGATGGTAATTCCTTTAAAAAATAAAAATGATTTGATACAACATTCTGTGAGAAAAGTCAAATAACATGATGAAATTATACTTACAAAACTATTTTGAAGAATTTTTAAGTCTGTTGGTATGAAAATTTCATTCAGAAATGCATTGAAGACTAGTGTTTTCTTTTTCTTTTTGTTTTTTTTTTCTATTTGGAGTCTCACTCTGTCACCCAGGCTGGAGGGCAGTGGCATGCTTCCAGCCACCACAACCTTGACCTACCTACTGGACTCAGGCTATCCTTCTGCCTCAACCTTCCAAGTAGCTGGAACTACAGGCAAGCGCCACCATGCCTGGCTAATTTTTTAAAATTTATTTATTGTAGAGATGAGGTCTTGCCAAGTTGCCCAGGCTGGTCTTGAACCAGACTTGTGTTTTCTACACTCAATATCCTAGAGCTTCTTTGATAACAAATAGCAATTAAAATTATTAGGCTTTCCAAGGGAAACCATATGGTAATTTAATTGTCCTTATCAGTTCTCATTGAGTTCACCTTTTCATAAAGTCATAAATATGATTCTTGTTTCTCACTTACATGGATAACAATGTTGAAGAGGTTTGGTTTGCTTTCCAAAAATATTATTTTTATTATTGTCACTTTATGTAACCATGGTAGTTGGAATGGAAACTAAAACAAGTAGAAAATTGTGGTGGCTTCTTTAATTTGGTAATAATAAAATGCTGAGATTTCTTTAAGGTTTATGGGTTCTATAATGATGATATGTTCTACACAGTGTGCCTCCCATCAAGGTGCTAATTTTCTGTCCTTCAGTGAAAAAGGAAAAAAGAGAATAAATAAGAGTGACATTCTTTTATATCCAACTGTTAGGCTTTCAAAGGAATCAAAATAAAAGGAAGAAATAAAGTACAGTATATCAAGAAAAAACACAGAGAGTGATAATGAAATACAAAATTATATCCCAACTTGGAAATTAATAAAGAAAAGAAAAATGACAGCTCAAATTCATGCAAGCTTTGTGAGTTCCTGTCAATATACCATAAACAATTATTATGGTTGGAGAATTGTTATAGTTAACCAGTAATCTCAGTACCATCAAGAGATAGAGATGTTAACATCAAAGACAGTAAAGTAGAGGTCTCCTAACACTCAGTAATACTTAATAGTAGTGCTCAACAGATTTTCTTTTTCTACTATAATATTATGAAATCAGATATTAAACCTGAGAGTGAAGCTAATTTCCTCAATGATGTCTTATGGTAAACATGCTAAAATATAAAATTCAGAATAATGAAAACCAGACATCAGTCAATTAATCTGTTTTTTAAAACACCACATTACAGGCTTAAAGAAAAGAAATAGGAGACATGGATCAATATAGTATCATCTATAATTCAAATGATTAGTGATAATTATTAGATTTCCATAAAACCTAGGAATATGATTTATCAAAAAATTATTCCTTTTACAGACACTTATTTACTCATTCAATAAATTATATTAAGTACCTATAATATTCTAGGAATTGTTCAATAGGGACATAGTAACAGCCTAGTAGATCTGCTTCTTATGCCCACTCAGTGGAAAATCTATAGACAATGAGAAAAATATAGAAACCATGTGGGGATATTGGAGTAAGTAAAGTAGAGTATTATAAGAAAATCATCCAATAAAATTTTATTACATTCACGGAGGGCAATGTAAGATTACCCAGGATTTTAATTTCATATTGTTTAGCTCTAGGAAGATATTTTTCTTAAGGTACAATTTAAGTGATATGGATTTTGAAGTAAAATAGACATGCATTCAAATTTTGACTCTGCTCCATCTACCAGCTATTTTATTTTTAGAAGTTTGTTCCACTTTCCCCACTGTATAAAATCTATTAAATGTTTTAATTATCAGATGCCTAATAGAATTAAATGTGCTAATACATGCAAAGAGCATAGTGGAATAATTGATTCTTAGTAAGTCCTTATTGTTAGCTCCTTTACCTGTGTACGAAGGCAAACATTTAGGATATTCCAGCAAAATAAAATGTAGCATGTTTTATTTATCCCATACAATTTATTATGTCCATAAAAGAAAAATGCTTTTATGCTAATTATTAATGTGAGCTTTCAAAAGATCAGGGTAGAAAGACTTTATCAAGTCAAGTTTGAGTTCCAACAGTAGAGGTAGCTTTAATATATGAACCTCAATATTCTGTATAAATAAACTAAAGTTCTAAATTCGCATGTGAGTCCTACTATCTCTAAGTCATGTGTTGCTAAGAGTCAGGAATCATGTTATCATTTGCCCAGTCACCAAGTGACACTTAAAATATATCCAAGACAATAAAACAATATTATTCTTTTTTCTGTCTTATTATATATAAATCTAAAGTTACAAATAATTTATTGCATGACTTTTTTCCCATATACTCCAGCAACCTGTCTGTACATTTTAATAATAATTTAGAAAGGAAGTTTAGGAGAGAGAAAAACAGTTTTACAGTATGTGATTAGCAAACCAAACCCATTGTGTCAGTGCCATAATCTATCAGTAAATTCAAGCAATCAACAGCACTGGAAACTTGGCCTAGGAGGATGTGTAGAAATATGCCAGAATTATTAGTCTAAGTTTGATGTGTTGTCAAGAAGACCTTTAAGAAGTTATGATAGTTTAGCAAGGGGCAATGAAACAAAGTTGAAAGGCATAGGTCACCATGTCCAAAATATCAAACACTAGGGTAAGAATAGGTTATAAACCAGGCAGGCAGATGAAAACAAAAGTAGTTAAGAGTCTGGATGGAGAACATTCACAGGACTAAACATCCAGTGGAAGTCATGCAGAGTACATGCGAAGTCAAAGCATTATGCAGAGTCTGCTGTAGAGGATTTCAACTGCGAGGATTCCTGTTGGGGAAGGAAGAAAAATCTCCTGGCATGCTGACAATTTAATTCCACAGGAGGCTTTGTGGTGTATGTATCTTATTAGAGAGGCCAAATGTTCAAACACAATGGGATTGATCTGAGCCAAGCATCTAGCTCGAAACAAAGCAATTATGAAATGAAACCTGCTTAGGCTCTTCTCTTACCTTTATTCTCCGAGTCACAAGTGCTTGTGGTGAAAAGAATTACCTTCAAGATTAGTTTCATTTCTAGGACATTGAAGATCTTTCTCAACTGTCTTTATTTTTCTTGTTCAAGTTGGTTTACTTGACTAAAATCTCCATGATGGAATAGACTGGAACTTTCCATTCTCATTTTTATTATGTGCATCTTGTATGATGATGACTAATGTAGTCATTGCTCAAAATATGTTATTAAAAATGATCATTATTTTTGACATAAAAACTCCTCTCATCTTTTGTGTTTTCGGCATTGGAATAAAAGATTTTAGATTGGCTTGAAGAACTTCAAAGTAGCTTATTTGAATGTGTGTAGGTTATCATAAGATATTGATTCTCTGAATTTCTTGTAATTATTTGTGTAGTATAGGTGTTTATACTTTTTTATACCTGTGAAAACTGGACATAGGCAACTTTGATGTGTAGGAAGATGCAATTACATTTATATTTTCTTTGATAAAGCTGTAAATATTGAGATGTTAAAAGTTCACAGACAAAAAAGATAAAAAGCATAAAATGAAAACTCCTGAAGAAATCTTAAAGGATTTCTACTCTGTGTTGGTGATAAAAAGAGGGAGTAAAAAAGAATGGGCATGATCTGAAACAAAGGTGGGGATATTCTCTTTCCTGTGATTTATTTTCTTATAGGGGTAGGAGGAAGATGGAAGGGAAAATTACACAAATATTGTCATATTCACAAATACAATTTATTTCAAACCCTTTTAAAATTTCATTCTGATTTAATTACATAGTGACATTGGGTCTTAAAAACAAAGCAAGAACCAGTTGATGTAACTTTTCAGAAAGATCCAATCACAACAGGCTAAGTAAATGTCTGTGGAAACAAACGTGAATCCATCTTGGATGCTAATCTGCCATGTTGACTTCTGATTAGCCTCAGTTCCGTGAATATCTTCTGATTTGCACCTTACTTACAGTCCAATTAATAAATCAAAGTATGAGCAAAGGAAAAGAAGTATTTGCATCTGCAAGGAAAATTCTGAGGTTGCCATCCTCATCTGTGCGGGTAATGTTGCCTGTTTGCTAGATGCCTGTAGACCACTGTGTGAATATGGAGATGCTTCCTAAATGCAGGTAAGACTCACTGGTAAGAAAGATTGCAGAGCAGCAACAATAGTGAGTTTGCCACTGTTGGGTTCTGTGAATGTGGTCACGGAGGTACAAGTAGCATCTCACGTCTGTAATCTTAGCATTTTGGGAGGCAAAAGAGAGGGGATTGCCTGAGTCCAGGGGGTCAAGACCAGCCTGGGCAACTTGGCGAGACCTTGTGTCTACAGTAAATCAAAAAATTAGCCAGGTGTGGTAGTGCATGCCTCTGGTTCCAGCTACTTGGAAGGCTGAAGTGGAAGAATCGCCTGAGCCCAGCAGGTTGAGGCTGGGTGGCTGTGAGCATGCCACTGCACTCCAGTCTGGGCAACAGAATGAGACTGCCTCAAAAAAAAAAAAAAAAAAAAAGTTGGGAGGAAGAGGTGTAAGTAGAAAAGGATGTGAGAACTTTCGGTCAGAGTTAGCGTCTAGTTTGGCAGATAATCTTGAAACTCAGGAGGTACAGTTGGAAACCTTACCTTGTGGCTTTATATGCCTGAGGGGAGAAAGCTGTACCAGGTGAAAGTGACAGCTGTCCTTGCCAAACCAGCTGGGGTATAAATACTTGGAATTCTTAGGAACTGGCTATGAGTCAGATAAGGACATAGAGGTTATCTCAGAGGAGGAGGATAATTATCCTCCCCTTTGAGAGCAAAACTGCTCATGAGGTAGAAAGCAAAACCCAACATATGCAGGATTATTGGACACAGTAAAAACTTTCAAACAGCTGCTGAGAAAAAGTTGAGCCACAAGGATTGCAGCTGTGGGACACCAGTGGGGATGGCATCTCCTTAGCTTTTTGGTGTGAAGCTAAAAAATATGAGACAAAGTGCTCCCAAGGAGTGGCATGGTTACCTTGTGGAACGATGTGTAAGGGGTGAGGAAGGCCATTTCTGATTTTGGAGAAACTCAAAAGGAAGAGATAAGGTCTGACTGGTTACTAAAGGATAAATTAAAAAGGGCGAAACAGAGAGTCTGCAGGACCAAAAAAGGGAGGCCACAAAAGGTCAGCTACAATTTCCAGGAAACAAATGTGGTATGATCTGATCTCAGCTGGGATAGACAGAGAAAAAAAATTAGATTATCAATCAACTTAATGCTGTATTGGTGGGCCTTTGAAAAGACCTGACTCTCCGTCGACAGTTTAGACCCTTTCCCAGTCCCTACAAGAAGAGAGAGAAGGAAAAAAAGAATCTCAATGAGAAAAAGGCCTAGTCTCTTTTCTAGGGCTGAATTTCTCCCCAGCCTAGAAACCATGAGTAGGGCCAAGGTTGCCACCAAGAGGAGAACCTTCACATTGGTACGCACAGGTATGGAGTACACCTGGATTCATGGAAACTCAAAGAGATACCCTGGTTCTAGGTAGTTATAAATGATTATGGGGGAGTGAACAATCCAAGTGAAACTAACTCCTCTCCTCCTTGGTATTGGGTGGAATTCCCCTTCTTACTATACTGTCTTTATCTCACCTATTCCAGAAAACATCTTGGGTATAGACACCCTTTTAGGACACATATTACAAACATCTGTGTGGGAATTTTGCCTGTGGATTTGGATGGTGAAATCTATTTTAAGAGGTAAGCAAACTAGGAACCCATACGTCTCCCTTCCTCAGGGAGTGTTATATAAAACACTACCATCTTTTTGGTAGGATAGAGGAAATCATAGGTACTATATAGTTACCTGGCCAAAATTAATGTTATTCAGCCAGCTCAGAGTACCTTCAACAATCCTGTATGGCTGGTAAGAAAACCAGATAGCCTTTGGCACGTGGCAGCAGATTACCAGGAATTAAATTCAATGGTTCTCGAGATACACACTGCTGTGCCCAATTGAACTTAAATGATAGAGTAACTAACACAAAAACATAGGCACTTACTATGTTATATCAGATTTGGCTAATGCCTTCTTTAGCATCCCTTTGCACACTGACTCACACAACCAACTTGCTTTTATCTGGAACAGCCAGCAATGGACATTCCAAGTACCATCCAGGGTTATCTACATTGCCCCACTATTTGCCACGAAATAATTTCTAGAGATTTAATATTATGACTACCTCTACTCACTGTTAAACAGTTTCATTACATTGATACTATGCTTACCTCTGAAGATTTGTCATTACTAGAGTAACACCTTGACACCTTGCTTACTCTTCTCTAACCCAGATGATGGGTCATCAAGCTGAAAAAGATTCAAGGCTCTGGATCAGCTGCGAAGTTCCTAAAGGTCACTTGGTTTAGTAAGACATGCCCTATCCCAGGCACAGTAATGGACAAAATACAACAATTTTCCACTCTGAAAACAATTACAATGTTTCTTATGTCTTTTTTGATATGGAAGGGATCTTATTCCATATTTGGTTCAACGTTTACATCTTTTATATCAATTAGTAATGAGGGAATCTAATCCATGCTGAGATAAAGAACAAGAGGAAGCATTTGAAAAGGCTAAAATACTAGTGGTTCAGGTACAGACTTTAGGTCACTTCCTTCCTGGGATACCAATGTCTTTAGATGTGACTGTATAATCCCTCGGGGACCAGTTGGGTCCTCTGGCAAGAGCGGCATGGGAAAGCAGTTTCCGGTCACAACTATTGAAGGGTGCTGAAATCTGTTATTCTCCAGTTGAGCAACAGGTCCTCGGGGGTATACAAGGCCTGGAAGAAAGTTGAGCCCCTAACTGCTGCTTTGCTGGTAACAGTAAGAACAGGTCTCTCTGTTAAGGGCTTTTATTCCATAGCTATAGAATGGAGAAGTGAAAACACATGGTTCTCAAATCAACTTCTCACCAGGTGGGAGGTGATGGGGTTAAAATATAGAGTTTCTTTAACGAAAGGGTTGGACATAAACGTAAGAGGAGGAATATTCACATCTTTTCAGAGAATGGGTAGAGATTTCCCAGAATTCGGATTAGGCCCCTTTTCTCTCCTTTTTTGTCTGATGTTTCTTGTCATGGCTGTTGAGGGGTGTGCCATTTTATATGGCAAACATATAATCATCAGGTTACAGGTTCTTCAGAGGTCAGGTGAACTGCCATGTTGGGTCTCACTGGTTTAGCTCATCTTGTCAAGAGGAAAACTTCTGTCTGCATATCTGTTTCTTAAAGATAAGCAGGGTTAGTTTGGGGTAGAAATTCACCTATGTGATGAACACATCATACTGGGTAACTCTTGCACATATAGAGGAACAGCCTTGTCAGACATAACTGATATCCTTGAGTTCTTTGGAAATTCTATGACCTCATCTTCACCAAAGTGGTTTTCTATGGAGATTTCTTATACCCTATAATTTCAAAGTCTCCCTCTAGGTCATTTTCCACATTTTCTCTTTGGGAACTGAAGTGTTTGTAGTGATTCTGGACCAGTTTTTTGATTAATTTTTATTCTAGGAAGAGTAGTGTGAATTCAGACTGCATTCTAAGGTATAGCTTTGGCATTTGGCTTTTTCTTGGGTGATGCTATTTTCACTCTGTACATGTAGAATTTAGCCAACTTATCTTAAAAAAAAACTTTAATTCTAAATGGTAGACAGATAATAAGCAGACATATAATTATGTCATTCTACATATTGCTTTTTGATAAAAAAAATTCGAGAAGAAGGAAGTGGGTAAACTTAGCCTGCAGATATCTGGGGTAAGGACTTTATAGGAAGGGGGCACTGAGATGTAAAAACCTTGAAGTGGTAATATGTTTGGGATGTTGGAGGAGTAGTAAGGAGCCCACCGGAGCCAGAGCATAGTGGGAATGGATGCGAGATTGGTAGCATGATGTCAGAAAGGTACTAGAGGCCATTTCACATAGGGTCTTGTATGCCTTACAAAGGATGGAAGCGGAGAGGGAAAAATGGCAGCTTGGAAGAGGGTGTTAGGAGTGGAAATGGTGAGATGGTGTCAGATATTAAATATATTTTGAAGTTGAAATTTTTTGTTGGGTTGAATATAAGTTTAGAAAGAAACAGGAGTTTTAAGATTACTTGGGATTTTTATAACTATGTGACCTTGGGCTAGTAACTTTAATTTTTCTAGATGTCTTTTCTTATGCATAAATCCATTTTACAGTATAGCTATGTACATTAAAATTAAAGCTAATTAAAATAAAATTAAAAATTTAGTCAATTAGTTGTATTAGGCTCATTTCAAGTGCTCAATAGCCATGTATACAAAGTATTTCTATAATTTCAGAAAGCTCTATTGAAATGTGCTTGATTGTAATATTTCTATAGGCCCTTGCAGATACAGAATGTAATCATTGAGGAACTTTAGTAGAAAGCATAGTGGGCTTATATTGTTGCTATTTGTCAGTTAGCTTATTTTGGCCAATGTATAGGCTCTTTTGTAGTAGATAGTCAGTAAATGCTTACTGAATTGGATTGAGCTGGGATCAGTGCAGAAAACCATGAGTGACGGAATGACATCTTAATGACCTATACTGAGGGCCGATAGCTAGAGTAGAAAAAATGGAGGCAAGGGGGTAAGAGACATCCAAAAAGAATAATGGGCAGGTCTTGCAAACTGATTAGTTGTGGAAGTTGGAGAAGAAATAGAAGTCAATTGGGAGTTTACCACTATTATGGAAACAAGGACAATGGGTCAGAAGAAGACGTAGGAGCGAAACAGATGGGAATATGTAGCTCTTCCAATGTAGGTGTATACTCTACATTGAAACCCAAAGTCTCCAAGTTCACTGCTGAAACCCGAAGTCTCCAAGTTCACTGCTCCAAAAGAGACAAGAATAGAGACAAAGAAAGAAACAGAAGTTTTAAGATTACTTAGGATTTTTATAACTATGTGACCTTGCGCTAGTAACTTTAATTTTCAGGTAAAATGATTGATCTGATGGAGATCCTAATAATTACCTGAGATTGCGCTTACTCTAATTTAGTTAGCAGAAAAATACATTTCCTACTGTAATGGGGCATTTGACAAACTACAGAAAGAAAATGTTGAGGTCAGCTTGTAGATCTCACTTCATTTAACAAAGTAGTAGTTCAGGCCCTAGCAGTGACAGTTGCACTAACATTTGCTATTATTAGCAAATAATTACCATTTTTCCCTGCTAGTGAGAGGATAACTTATCAACTAGATAAACTTTCCTCTCACTGCCTTCTCCTGTTTTGTTACACCATTGGCCTCCCTATTATGTAACAGCTCTACTTTTTATCCTGGCTTTGCTTTTAAAGAATAATTATAAAAACCCTGATGATCAATATTCTACCTCCAAACCACAAAATAAATGAGCTAAATTTCATGTAGTAAATCCCTGCCTATACAATTGAAAAAAAATGGAATGAAAATATGGAAGAAACCCTAGAAAAAGCATTTCCCAAATCTCACATTTTACAGATAGAGATAAAATCCTGGAAGCGTAATACTTTATCCAAGTTACATTTCTAGCTCATGGCAGAACAGAAGATAAAGCAAAATCATCTCAATGTCCACTCACTGAAATGATTTGCTACTAAGCTACTTTACCAAAAAGTTTACAGATATCATCATCATCATTACCATTACTATCTTACTATTACACTTCCTGAGCACTTACCATGTGTTAGTACTGTTCCCTTTCAAATTTTAATTCTTCAACTAGCTCAGACCATTATTTGAATTAATTTCTTATGTTTTAATTCATTTCATTCTTATAACAATGTAATGCGGTAAATTATATGATTAATCTCTTAAAGATGAAACAATAGAACAGAGGGGTGGGCACTAAAGTTTAAGAATCATTATTTTCTGCATATATTCATAAACTTATAATTTCCTTTTCCAATTCTCACAGTGTTTACTATACCAATAATCATACCTTGTCCATTTTTTGAGCAGAACAAAACATCTTCCTTAGCCTCCAGAGGCTCACAGTCTACTGGCTGACACTTTTGCTTAAACCAATAATGATCACATTCCACGATAAGTTTCAGAATTTTTTAAAAAATCAAGTACACATATAAAATGAAGGAAATGAATCTACTCACCAGCTGAGGCTATGGAAAAGTACCTTTGAATTTTGCATTGAAATAAATGTTTACAGGGCTGAGGAATGGGGCGAAGCTTTCCAAGCAGAGTTGAGAGTTGTGACCAAAATATGTTCATCTGTGCAAGGCAAGCATGGTGAGATATTTGGTGAAAGTGATGAATTTGGAAACAACTTTTTATTGCTTAAATATATTTTTCCTTTAACTTCCTGTGTCTTCAATTACTTTGATATCCCTCAAAACACATTAGAATTTTTATACATTATATAAATATTTGCTAGACTAAACTGAAAAATGATTGAGTGTGACTATAGCTGCACTTTTCCCTTGGTTGTATAAAAGGTTGTATGTGGAAATATTTTAGTCTAGCAAACAAGAAAAAGCCCTGGAATCCTTCAACTATATTATGCATAGTAGCAATAAATTATGCATTTCCACTTGGCATCTGTTTATTAAATAATTCATTTAGTTTAAATTTTGTCTAAGTATCTTTCCCTGATAATTAAAAAAAAACTCTTGTCAATGAAATAAATACAACAAATTTATTTTTCTCTTTCTCCCTCCCGCCATCTCTTCCTATTCTGTCCTCCTTTCCTTCTACTCACCCCTCTGCAGCCACAAGATATGATAATAAAAGAGGCTTGAAATATACCAAAAATGTTATTAATTTATTCTGTGTTATATAACAGTGTCAGAATAGATAGAACATTTTAGATGAGTGAAATACATGATTCATATATTTGAGAGCCCTGGGAAGTTTTTTAACAGAGCTCTAATTTTTTTAAAAAAGAATATAACTTGCCTTCTTTTATTTCTTTGCCATCTGCTTCCCAGTTATTTCTACTGATAATGCTACAGAGATTGAAGAAAACATTTTCCCTCTGAGATCAAGTAGAGTCCTCTTGTAGTCTACTTTTATTGTCTTGATAGTACTATTCTAGAACATACCATGTATTTTTGGTCTTTATTTTCTTAGGAGGAAAAATTGGTGAATTGGCTTCAAAGTAGTTTTCAAAGAAGCCACTGCTTGTGCCCTGATAGAAATGAGAGTACAGGACCCAAATAGTAAATATTTAATAGCAGGAAATTCTTCCCTTGTACACTGGTACAAATTTACAATACTAATAATCAAATTTAATTAATAGATAGCTGTGCCTGAAGTCACAGTCCTCCCAACAATAACAAATTACATACACATCTTATTAAAACCTTTTACTGCTGATGCCTCTGTAATCTTTTCTTTTTTTTTTTTTTTTTGAGTTGGAGTCTCACTCGCCCAGACTGGAGTGCAGTGGCTGCTCCCAGCCACTGCAGCCTCGATCTGCTGGGCTCAGGCAATCCTTCCGCCTCAGCCTTCCAAGTAGCTGGAACTACAGGTGCGCGCTACCACGCCGATCTGATTTTTGATTTATTGTAGAGATGAGGTCTCGCCAAGATGCCCAGGCGGGTCTCGAACCCACGGGCTCAGGCAATCCACTCACCTCAGCCTCCCAAAGGCGTGGGATTACAGGCTGAGCCACCGAGCCCGGCTGTAAACTTTTCTACAATAATCTAGTCACCCTACAGAATGAGTGCCAAAAAAAACCAAAAAACAAAAACAAACTATACATGGAACATGCCTGATCCACCATATACACTAAAAAAGAGTATTTGTTGAATGAATACATGTATAAGTCATTGAAGGATGAACTCTTCTATATCTTTCTGTGTGCGTTTATTTATTGCTTATATAATACTAATATTGCCAGGTTTAATGAAGATGATAATAATGATAATAGCAAAACAAGTTATCTGCATGTTAGAGTGCTTTACAATTTGCAAAATATTTTTACATATAATGACTCACCAGTTTTCACAGAGAAAAGGAAAGTTTGGTCGAATTCACTTGTTTCCACAGGTAGTTAATTATAGGTAACTCTCATCAAGCAGATTTTTGTTAATATTTTGCCCCATGTATTTGCTTCATGTCATCTATCTATCCATGTGTTACCTATGAATATGTATGTGCATGTTTAGTTTTTTCTGAGCAACTTGAGAGTAAATTGTACATATTATGATCCTTTACTTTAACTGCTTAAGTGTGCATTTCCACTTTTGTTAATGGATTTAGTAATGTTCTTTGTAGCGTGTTTTATTCTCGTACAAAACTTCGGTCTTGGATCATGTATTATCTTGAGTTACCATGTTTTTTAGTCTCCTTTAATCTTAAATAAATTACTCAGATTTTGTGTTTTATGACAATGACATTTAAAAAATATGTAGTCCTTTGAAAAATATTTTGAGTAGAATGCTCCTCTTTGGGGGTTTGTCTATCTTCATATTACAAATTACCATCTGGAATGATTATAGGTGATGGTGAATTTGTCAGGGAATTGCATCCAAAAGAACATGATGTCCACCTGTCCCACGTTGTTAATTTTGATCACCGAATTTAAGTATTGTCATTTTCTGTGTGTTTTTTTT
>CAUYQG010103584.1:0-21304 GCA_963574415.1 Tarsius wallacei
GGCGCGCGCTACCACGCCCGACTAATTTTTTGATTTATTGTAGAGATGAGGTCTCGCTTGCCCAGGCGGGTCTCGAACCCGCGGGCTCAGGCAATCCACTCACCTCAGCCTCCCAAAGGCGCGGGATTACAGGCTGAGCCACCTTTTTTTTTTTTAACTCTGGCCACATCAGATGCCCACATGAACAGGGCAATTAAGTTGAGATGGCAAGTCTTATAAAAGCTGCTGTTAACTAGCTAGGTGACCTTGAACAACTCACATGCTTCTCTGGGTTTCTTTTTTTTTTTGAGTTGAAGTCCCACTCTGTCGCCCAGACTGGAGTGCAGTGGCCGCTCCCGGCCACCGCAGCCTGGACCTGCTGGGCTCCGGCGATCCTTCCGCCTCAGCCTTCCAAGTAGCTGGAACTACAGTCGCGTGCTACCACGCCCGGGTAATTTTTTCATTTATTGTAGAGATGAGGTCTCACCAAGTTGCCCAGGCGGGTCTCGAACCCGTGGACTCAGGCAGTCCACTCACCTCAGCCTTCCAAGGCTCGGGATTACAGGCTGAGCCACCGAGCCCGGTTTGCTTCTCTGGGTTTCATTTGCCAAAGGAAGGGTTTGGGGTAGTTCTTCTCTAATCCCTGTCAGTTAAAAGATTCAGTGTGTGAAGATGGAGTCCTATTATCTGGGTAGTGGAGTAATCTAGTCTAACATGTTCTTTCCCTTCTAATTCTGCATACCCCATAAAGTCTGGCCTTTGTCAGGGGCCATTAGGTGGCTAAAAAAGGTGGGACCAGCTGGCAAGAAGGGACGTGGAGTCAAGGCTTTTCCGGGCAGGTGATAGATGTGCAAACAGCAGAAACTGATTCCTGTAAACTTGAGCAAAAATTGATGCATTGGAGACATAACAGAGAGATCAGAGAATCAACAAGAAGGATAGGGAACAGGGACCAGGGAGGCTGGGTAGCTGAGCACACAGCCAGAGTCATGCCCCTGGCACAGACTGCTTCCTGTTGCAGGTGCCTCTGCCTGAACCCCAGTTCAGGACCACCCCTCTTCACTTACGTAAACTAGAAAAAGGTGCTTGCTTTGCCACTGCATGCTAGGTGTCTGAGCATGGCCAGTCGGGTGTGGACTGGATTCAGCCCCTCCCCTACCAGGCACCTTGGAGCAGTGGTAATGATAGTCCTTCCATCACCCCTGCACCACTGCTGGACTGTCAACATCACCACTGATAATCCCATTCATTTTTTTTGGTCATCCCCTTTAGATTTAGAGTTCTGGGCAAGAGCACTGGTTTGGCTTACTGTGATTGAGAATGGGCCCGATCCAAGGAGTGGGGAAGGGGAAATCAGCATCCTCTTTGACTACCATAATGGGTTTTGGGGTCCTTCTTCCCTATGGTTTGGGTTTCCCTAAAATTGGAGGAATATTTCCATGCCAGGTAGCCTAACAAAAGACAACGGCACAACTACACACTGTGCCGAGTACAGATGTGCTGGGTGTTCATCATAGAATTCTAGGGCCGTCATTCACACAGTGGTCTAAATGAATGGTGTCCACTGGGGTTCTGCGGGGCACAGCAGATGCAACTGTGCAGTGATCAAAACTCACTCACCCATTTACCTTCTATTGTCAATGTTCTGTGACTGCTGACTTGGGGTCCCCATTCTCCTAGTCTTCGGAGAACATCGCATCAAAACAGAATCACACCAAAATTCTGAACAACTCGAACAGGAGCAAAGATTCATTTGCTGGCGCCTTGATGTGAATTAGGCTGAAAGTATGCCAATTTTCATTTTAATGTTTTCACAAATGCAAACTGGCAAATCGGTCATTTGCCTATTTTCAGAGAGTTTGCTTCACTTAGGTGATCACTCTCTCTCTCTCCTCTAAGTGTTCACAAAAATCAGTTTCCTCTGTTCAGAGGGATTTTCATGTTTCTATTTAATTCTCAGTTTTGAATGCCACAACGGGAGAAATTTCTAGTGATTTTTATCAACAAAAGTGTCTTCAGCAGTGGTTAAGGGTTTACAAATAGAGTGTAAAAGGAGATCGTTTTTCCTCCAACTGTCCTACAAAAATCCCATACTTTGCCTTCCTTGGTTGAGCTGTTTATGTTCATTTTCCTTAGTTTAATAACAGATAATTCTCTATCCATGATCTTATTTAGAGGCCTGCATTTTGACATAAAACCAAGAAGCATTTCCACTTTTTACATTTTAGTCTCTTCATTTCTCAAAGCAAAAGTAGTTCAATTAAATATCATCTGAGGGCTCCTTCGAGGCAGAGACCTTTGGAAATTGCTCTAACCCTTTAACATTTAGAAAAGCATATTTATAGAAGCAGAATGTCTTTGCAGTATGTGCTTGCTGTTCAGAGAGAGAAAAACTCCCTGCACTTTACTCTGAAGAATGAAGTAATTCCATTTCAAGGCTGGCCATTAGGAGTAATGCAGAAGCTGCCCAGATGGAGCCTTGAGTGTCATGGGCCCATCAGACCGGATTCATGTTTAGGTTTTAAATTAACTTCAAGGAGAGAGATCACTGCAGTTTCCACTGGATTAGAGGAGCATCAGGGTAGGTATCATGGGGAGGAGGGAAATCTATGAACTCACAAAGGGAAACTTCCTTCATACTAAGGTGCAGTGTACCACATCCTTCCTCTCGTTCACCTAATTATCCATCTACCTCATCCATCTATTCAACCATACTGGCATTTACACAATAAGACATATCGAACATTTACTGTGTATCAGCTGCTACCTGTGAATGGTACAGAAAATACAGAAACATGAAATGCCAGAGACAGATTCAGGGGCAGGAAGAAATAAAGGGGTATGAGGAGCAGGCAGAATGACAGGGTGGGGCTAAGGAGTGGAGAGGGTAGCCAGAGGAAGTAGGCCAGATATATTTTTATTTTTTTCAGTCTGAGTCTCACTGTGTCATTCAGGCTGGAGTGCAATGGCATGATCACAGCTCACTGTAGCCTCAACCTCCTGGGTTCAAGCAAATTTCTTGCTAAATGATGCCATCAGAATCTTACTGTGGAGTGCAGTGGTATGATAACGGCTCACCACAGCCTCTACCTCCTGGGCTCAGGTGATTCTTCCATCTCAGGCTCCCAAGTAGCTGGGTCTACAGGTGCATGCCACCATGCCCAGCTAGTTTTTATTTTTTTATGTTTTGTAGAGACAAGGTCTTACTTTGTTGCCTAGGCTGGTCTTGAACTCCTGGGCTCAAGTAATCCTCTTGCCTTAGCCTCCCAAATTGCTGGCCATACAGGCATGAGCTACTGCACCAGGCCAGGCCAGATGTGTTTTCACAACAGCGTTTTAACTTTTTCAGATACAACCTCCAATTACTTGATGTGATTTCTCTACTGTGTAGAATTTCCATGACAAAATGCATTCTCATTGAATGACTTCATTTATTCATTCAACAAATATATTATATATTGATACCAGATACTGTGCCAGGACTTGAATACACAGTGATAGATAAAGACAGGCATGTTCCCTGGGCTTATGAAGTTTAGAGTCTGGTGAGGAACAAATGTATAATGGTGATGATATAGGTCACAAAGGAAAAGTAAAATGCATAATGATGATTTGTTGAACACTTATTGCAAGCCAGGCACTGTTCTAGGTGCTTACATGTGCTATATCCCATTTGCTCCCCAAAACAAGCCTATTTTTATTTCTGGTTTTATAGATGAGGAAACTGAAATATAAAACTATAAGTATGGAGAAACCTTATTTTGATTAATTAGGGGGCCAGAGAAGGCATTCTGAAGAACACATGCATGAATAAGGATTAGCTAGGTGTAGACTGAGAGGAGGGGTGTTCTAGAAGAGGTGATGACTAGCTTGTGTGAAGGGCCTGTACCAGAAAGAGTAACAGAGAAAGACAGTGAGGGTGGAGTGTGGGGAGGAATGGATGATGGAGTTGGGAGTAGGGCTGGCCATGGAGGGCCTGGCAGACTGGGCAGGAAGAGGCAGGTCTTGATTATACAACGAGACAGGTGGCATTGAGGAGATGCAGCAGGGGCTATTATGAAGTGCAGCTCCAGGTGGAAACCCAGAAGTAGAAATGACCCATGTCTTGGTTAGCTATCCATTTGGGGCTGAGGAGCTTTCTCAGTGGTGTCCAAGCTGGCCGCAGGGTGACTGCTCCAGCAAGTCATATATGTTTTATAAATTAGAGTCTCATCATTATTTTGTAATATTTGTTATGAAAAAGTTGTGTCAAATTTGAAAAACATTTACATTATTACAAGAAATTTCCACATTCCAAAGAGCCATTAGAGTCTTTGAGTATAATTTCAACAATTTTGAAATTGTAAAAATATTGAAAATATTTTATCATTTACCATGCCCATAAGTTTTCTCATGGATGGTGACCAGGAATTTGAAGAGAGCATCATTAAGAAGTCTTTATCAGGAACTGTGTGTTCAAGCATAAAATGTAATACAAAATAGTTATATTCACCAAAGCAAGCTCAAGTTTCTCAATTAAAAAATTAAAAATATTTTAAATGGAGACCTTATTAAATTCAATAATTAATAGGTTCTCTAAAACTTTGTGTTTAATTCTGCAAATTGTAGTTACATAATGTTTAGAAAATAAAGTTTTACCAAAGCCTGTATAGATATGCTCAATTCCCCTTCAATTGACCCCGGGGTACCATACACATATTAACATTTTCTATGTGAGCCATCATGTCAAAAAGTATGGAAGTGCCCAACTAGACCAGCACCAGCATCAGTATGACTTTAGTCCTTTTCAGTTTAGGAAGAGATAAGCTCTGGCTTACCTGATGCAGCCTCACAGAACTATTTGGCAAACAGCACTGCTGACTACTACAGGTGGTTATTTTCGGCTGCTCTCAGCTTTGTCGACTCTAACTGTTCTAGATGTCCCCTTACACAACTGTCCAGAGACTGGACCACTGTATCAAGAAATTTTTCTCCAGTAAGAAGGCACATTAACGGATGATGTGATCCTCTTAATTGTCTATGAGGAAACTCATTAGAGTAGGATCTGCCCCTGGGGACTTGAGATTCTGGACTGGAAAGTGATCTGTGGGTGGTGAGATCAGAAGTGGCCAAGTTGTAAAGGAAGGGAATGGTGGGAGACAGAATGTCTCACCCCTCACTCCAGTCTTGGCAGATGTTACAGAGTTTGGAGGCAGGAGAGACCCACCTGCATTCATAAGGATTTTGCCTTGGGGCCTCACACCCAGGGCCAAAACATTCTCTCTTATTCAGTCTCTGTTTCACAAATGCAGCTTTAACTCTACATGGAGTCCTTTGCCTCTCAAGAGATCTGCGAGGTAGAGGGGGAGGGGGAGTGGAGTCAGACCCTCCTGCTCAGCTAGGTCTCAATTTGAAAATGCGCTACTGTGGGAGCCCCCTTTGGCTCTCAGAATTAAGACCTCAGATCTGCACCCTGGTTTAGAATCCCGGTACTACTCTTTCCAGGTAGATGACCTTAGCCCCTCTGTGCCTCAGTTTTCTCATCTGCAAACTGCATGAAGTTATCATAAATGGGCCAATGAATTCATGTATTGCACCTTCTTAAGTCGTTGACTTATAGTAAGCACTCAGTAAATAACAGTGAGTACTATTAAAAAAAAAAACCCAAAAACCCACCGGTCCAAGGCAGGCTGTTTTCATTTCTAACGGTAGGGGTCATCATTTCCCTTTTGGAATTCTTTGGAGACAGTACCTTCACAGGCCCAACTACATTTTTCCTTTTTTGTTTATGGCATTAATCCTTAGGTTAGGGTCGGTCTGTGGTGAGCAATAATACATTTAACCTTTGACTTTGTGCACGAAGATGTAATTGATCATTTGCAGCCTCATTTCCAAGAGCCGGGAGTCTCTGCTCAATTTAAGATGAATGGAGACAGGCAGACCCTTGATTTTAGTGAAGTGTTGTAGAGAGTAAAGCACAGAAATAACTGACTTATTTTATGGACTCCGCTATCCCTCTCATCCTCATTTAAAAGCAAAAAAAAAATTTATTTCGCTAAGTGACTTGTTATTTAACATTTTATAGCCATAGTTGGATCCTGGTGAGGGTAATTTCCCTTAGAATGCACATTAGGGTCTAGTTGGTAAATAAACTTGAGGCATTTTTGCATTGGGCATGAAATAAAGATGAAAACATTGAATTCGAACCCAAGGTAGCACAGAATCAGAGACTCTACATGGTGTATGCCATGTTGTTCCTTTGATTATAGCCTAGTTGATGTTTATATTACAAAACAATTATCAAATGGATTTTAACACAAACATAAAGAGCCATTTCTGGTGAAATAACAGTAATTGTGACTATTTATTTAAAGCTCCCCACACTACTGACTGATAACATCCTCTATTCTGTAATCTTCACAGTGTTCCTGAAAAATAGATATCACTAGATTTGATAGACACAGAAAGGAAGGCAGAGAAAAAGGGAAAGAGAAGATGACAAACCAGTAAGGGGGTAGAACTAAAATTTGAACCTGGTTCTCAGGGACTCAGAGAGCCCCTTGTTTTGCCATGATACCGCTTTGGGCTCTGAAAACTTACTTGAATGCTTTGACTTTCCATCTTTTTTTTAGTTTGTTTTTCTTGTTTTCCAGATTGAGGCTCTAGACATATGAACTTATCAATTCCATAATGTGTGGTTGGACTTTAATTTGACCTGAGACTTAAGGAACATCCCTGGTGTAGTCTCGTTAGTATCTTGCTCCTCATAAGAAGGAAACAATATGTGCTTGGTATATTTTTAATTTTCTAAATGGACACAGCAGTCAAACGAATTCTTCAGTGATTTAGTTTCTTTTTTCTGTGGGGCATTCTCTCCTTATCCTTCAACAATAAAACTGGTTATTGAAAGAGACTCTTGGCCAGCAGGGTCTGGGGTAAGTAGAAAGCCCCAGATAAAGAAGTTTATCCCCTAAATGACTGGCCCACATCAGGCCACTGGTGGGTCCCCAGTTAATGCCCTTGTCTGGAATACCCGAATTCTCAGGAGTCTATGGTTGGGCACTACAGGTGTTGTAACTGCATAGGGCTTTCTGCAGGGTCATCCAGGTGTCCCCAGACAGTCCTGGTTCCCAGCCAGGCAGACGCCATCTCCATTAATTCTTGCCTTTCTGCATAGGTCAGAGGACTCTCCAGCCTTTCATGGTGAATGCTTTCCTGTCTTTTTTTTTGAGTTGGAGTCTCACTCTGAAGCCCAGACAGGAGTGCAGTGGCCGCTCCCGGCCACCGCAGCCTCGACCTGCTGGGCTCCGGTGATCCTTCCGCCTCAGCCTTCCAAGTAGCTGGAACTACAGGCGCGCGCTACCACGCCCGGCTAATTTTTTTGATTTATTGTAGAGATGAGGTCTTGCTTGCCCAGGCGGGTCTCGAACCTGCAGGCTCAGGCAATCCACTCACCTCAGCCTCCCAAAGGCACGGGATTACAGGCTGAGCCACCGAGCCCGGCCAAACCCATTCTTATAGATGAGGAAACTGAGGGAAGAGAGTTTGCAGCCTTTAGTTGTTGTTTGAGCAGGTGGGTGTGGGGTTGGGGTTAGGGGAAGAATCAAAAGACAGGGTATGAAATTCAAATCTTACTTACCTTTTATTTTCACATCTTGAATTTTTTTTTTTTTGAGTTGGAGTCTCACTCTGTCGCCCAGACTGGAGTGCAGTGGCCGCTGCCGGCCACTGCAGCCTCCACCTGCTGGGCTCCAGCGATCCTTCCGCCTCAGCCTTCCGAGTAGCTGGAACTACAGGCACGTGCTACCATGCCTGGCTGATTTTTTGATTTATTGTAGAGATGAGGTCTTGCCAAGTTGCCCAGGCGGGTCTTGAACCTGCGGGCTCAGGCAATCCACTCACCTCAGCCTCCCAAAGCGCAGGATTACAGGCTGAGCCACCGAACCCAGCTCACATCTTGGATTTTTAAAGAAAATAATTAATCTAACAATTTGTTAACTTGTTAAATAATGCTGTAGTGAATGACACTGAATTTGAATTCTTGCTTATCTTCCGTTAAACACTGGTGGAGCCTTATTTACAGCTGAGGTGTGTTCCTGTGACCGCAGAAACAAGGTGGGAGTGGGTGTGTCTTGGAAGCAGGAGGTCTTTCCAAGTCTTCAGTGGTTGTCAGTCCTAACTTCATGTTTGCAACACCTGGAAAACTTTCATTAAAGAAATTTTTTTCTGAGTCAGGGTTTCTCTCTGTTGCCCAGGCTGGAGTGCGATGGCATGATCATGGCTCATTGCAGCTTCTAATTCCTGGGCTCAGGCAATCCTTTTTTGTCAGCTTTCCAAAGAGTAGCTGGGACTACTACAGGTGCACGCCACCACACCTGGCTAATTTCTGGAAAGCTTTTTAAATAAAACTGCTACCTGGGCTGCATCTTAGCTTTAAGAGGCGATCCCTCACTCAATATTCCAGTGATGGCATGACCTGTGAATCATTTCTTCTTGACTAGCCTTTCCTAACTGAATTTGACTAAAAACAAACTATCTTTCACAGAAGATGTCAGCTGCACCTAATTCTGTTAACAGTGGTGCAATTTTCTCTGTTGCCTTGGAAATAATTTCATATTCCTCCTTTTCATTTTCTATTTTTCTTTGTGTTTCCTACTTCACTCCCCCAGTGTCAGTCAGTGGTTAGTCAGCAGGCAGAAGGTCCTAGAAATTCCTAACCTTGCTAAGGTTTTCTTGACTCTGTCTTGTTTTCAACTATTCTAATCTCATCCTGGCATCATTAGTGTGGCCTGTGGCATGCAGGTCCTCCCCCATCCCTCTGCCCATCATTTGGCTCTTAGATCTGCAGAACGCCTGACATGTTTCTGCTAGTTTTATCTTCCTGAATCATCCTTTTTGAGCCTGGTGTTGTGTTGCAAATATTCCCTCAACAATACTTCCATTGCCAGAGAGAGTGAGTCCAAACTGCTTAACCCAGATTAAGGCTGCTGGCAGTCTGTGCCAACCAGTAGGTACTTTTTAAATTTCATGTACCAGTTATCTCCTCGTTGTAACCACCTTCAAGCACTACAGTATGATGGCAGCTTGTTTTCATAAACTTCAGTGTGCCTCTGGCTATATGGGTTCATTTTTTTCATCATAAATAATATACATGTTTGGACTATAATCTTATTACTTAGAAGCAAATCCTATGCTAATTGCTCCTGATTAAGGTCTTAAGTTTATAGGACATTAGAGAAGAGAAGGGAAATTGTATGGAAGCTGTAGTTACTGCTTCTGTTTTTATATCATGTGATTGTTGACTCAGTGGCACTTTTATTTATTTTTCCTTTGGATTCAGTAGGAGCATTTTTTCTTTCTTTCTTTCTTTCTTTCTTTTTTTTTGAGTTGGGAGTCTCACTCTGTCGCCCAGACTGGAGTGCAGTGGCACGCTCCCGGCCACCGCAGCCTCGACCTGCTGGGCTCCGGCTATCCTTCCACTGCAGCCTTCCGAGTAGCTGGAACTACAGGTGTGCGCTACCACGCCCAGCTAATTTTTTGATTTATTTAGAGATGAGGTCTCGCCAAGTTGCCCAGGCGGACCTTGAACCCACGGGCTCAGGCAATCCACTCACCTCAGCCTCCCAAAGCGCGGGATTACAGGCTGAGCCACCGACCCTGGCTTCTTTCTTTTTTTTTTTTTGAATCAGAGTCTCACTCTGTTGCCCAGGCTGGAGTGCAGTGGCATGTTCACAGTCACCACAGTCTCGACCTGCTGGACTCAGGCGATCTTTCCACCTCAGCCTTCCAAGTAGCTGGAACTACAGGTGTGCACCACCATGCCCAGCTAATTTTTTGACTTATTGTAGAGACAAGGTCTCACCAAGTTGCCGGGTTGGTCTTGAACCCCTGGGCTTAGGCGATCCTCTCACCTCCGTATCCCAAAGTGCTGAGATTACAGATGTGGACCACCATGCCCAGCTGGCACTTTTTTCTTTTAATGAAAATAAATCCAAACCAGGAATTATAGCTCTGAACTAATATCTGGCACTTTCATACACATTTCTGTCTATATACATGTATGGTAGTTTTTCAGAAGTTCCTTTTGGTGAAGGCTTTGGTCAATCCAGAGTCAGCTAAATATATTAAACATGCTTTATCTTGGAAAGACTAGTGCTGAAAGCAGTCAAACAACTTAATTCATTTGGAAGGTTTGAAAAATGGACTTGTCATTGTTTGGCAGGTTGCCCCTCTTTGGTAGTCAAGGTCACATTCCCTGCGTTAGCCGCCCTTCAAGTACACTTTGGGTAGGAAGTTCATTGGGAATCCTCCTGGCATTCTCTGATCCTCTTGTCTGTCTCTCTCCTTCTCCCTCTTCCTCTCTCTCTGTCTGCCCGTCTCTCCCCTTTCTCTGCCCGTCTCTCCCCTCTCTCTCCTTCCCTGTCTCTTGACCTCCCTCTCTTTTTCCCTTCCTCCTCGATCTTTTCTCTCTCCTTTCTTCCTATCCATTCTTCTGGCCCCTCTCCCTCACTGTACCCTTTATCTTTTAGTACTTCTTGGCATGGACATAAACCTTAATTTTCCGAAGTCCTAAGGAGTCATTTATGGAAATGTCTCCAGTTATTTAAAAAGAGTGGTGGAGACGGGGATTTGATAATGCTCTTGGACCACTTTTTGGAGGGAAAGAGAGTCTATCAGGAGAAAGAGGCAGGGATAGGAAACTAAGCTGCGGATTTTCACTGCTGATCAGTGAAATCTCCTCAGCCTCACTTAACTGTGTGCTCCCACCTCTCCAACCTTGTCAGGAAATGTTAGAGCCAATTTACCCCTCTTCTTTTTCTCCTTCATTTGAGTTAATTACTTGACCATTAATGGCCCTTCAAGAGAAAACCGTGGAAAGATGAGTCCCTTTAGAAACAGATTTTAAGTTTTATATTTCCTACTTTGTTGGGAACAGTTTATTTGTGGCATTAATTGTTGTTTGGGGTTCTAGTACCATCATCTTGTTGTGTTTTCATGTTTTTCTAAGTTTGCATTTATCAGCTTTCACCTTCAGAAAATTTCTTTTTAAAGTGATGACAGTGGGCATTGTTTTCTCCATTCAGTAGAAAAGGAAACAGAGACTCAGAGATTTAAAGTGACTTCCTCAATTGATTTGCAGTGTTTGCAACTTTTAGTCCCAAATTGTTTCCATTAGATAGTGCTGCTTATGCTGCAGACTTTTTTTCTGGTCTGTCAGTTCTCTTACGCGAATTAAGCTGTTGTAGACATTCATTAGACATTCTTAGATGAACTTCAAGTAATAATTATTTAATTTTTTATAAAGCATTTTATTACCTCCTTTTGTGTTTTATAGTTTGTGTTGCTTTGTGTATCCTTTGATTTTTTAATATAGCATATTTTACCACCTTATAACCTGTATTCTATTCAAGTATTTATTTTTCACTACATAACTCCCTCTTGCAGCTTTACTTTATGTCTAAGTTCATTTTACTTTCTCCATCTCTGGTTTTCTCTTTTAAAAACATACATATTTTAAAAGTAACTAAATATCACTATGGTATTTTAGACAAAGAACTTTAGTTCTCAGCTTTTTCCCCCTACAGATCTAACATGTAGATATTGAGACATTCCTTTTAGATTATTCCAACACTTCTGCAACGTTTCACCAGTGTACAAGACAGCACATGAAGGTATGCTTAGGAAAACTCGATGAACATCCATATTTGTATGTCTAATTACCATCATTTCATGCCTATAATGTACAAATAGTCTGATGAAAAGCAGCAGCCTTGTTTCTTGTCTTATCCAAGGAACTCAAGCGATGTGCTGCCAATACAGTGCAGTGTTCATTCAGAGAACTCTCCCGCTGCGCCCTTTTTTCTTTCTTTGCTGAAGGCCAGCCCCTCTTTTTTCTTTCTTTGCTGAAGGCCATCCCCCCTTTTTTCTGTCTTTGCTGAAGGCTGTCTCCCCTTTTTTCTGTCTTTGCTGAAGGCCATCCCCCCTGTTTTCTGTCTTTGCTGAAGACCATCCCTCCTCTTTTCTGTCTTTGCTGAAGGCCGTCCCCTAATAACTTTCCAGCCCTCTCTGTCTTAGAGTGCCAAGTAAAGAAAGTATCTGAAACCCCAAATTAAGTAGAGGTGTTGCATAAGGAAATTGTTTTAAGCATAAGTTAAATAATTGGATATTTTATAGAGGATGATTTCTGCACGAGGGGCTGAGCCATAGTGGAAATGACCTGTCAATATATGGCTAGTTTAAGACGGAGAACTACAGCTATTGAATTGGCTTGCTACTCCACTGTCAACTTAAACTCTTCTTGAGTTCTGATTATGTGGAAGGCACAAAGATGAATTAGAGTTCCCTACATTCAAGGAAGCAATTTATTATAAGGTGGAAAGAATTGTTTTGACAAAAAATTTTTAAAAGATGCTATAAAGCATGTATGTAAGGACAACCCAGAAATGAGTTGTGCTTCTAGGTTTCCAAGCAAATTCTGAGCACCAGCTTTCCTATCCTGACCCAGAACATAGCATTATCCACAACACTAAATATGTCTACACATCTGTGTGAGTGTTACCTTCCTTAGGATGACTGTGGGGATCACCCAAGCCCTTTGCAAGCTGTAGACCCTAAGAAGCACACTCGCCTGAAAGGTTCTTTGTCTCCATCACACACTCAGATGCCATTTAATTCAATGAAGACGGGCGGTTTTGTCATTTTTGTGGTCAATTTTTTGACCTGCTGAAAGGAAAAAAACATTGTACATGTAATTCATTTGTATTTATGTATATACATTTACATATTATAATTTACATATATATGTGTAAGCCATTTAGCTGTGTTTTCCAGCTCTGTTCTAGGAAAAAAAAATGAGGGGCAGCATTTTGGTCAAAGAACTTTGTTCCTCAGTTTTTTTTCCTCCCATGATGACAAGGAGCTGCTTGCTCTCTTACTCATGGGAGGTAGGGAGTCTCTTACTGATAGCCTTATTTTTTTCTTATGAACGATTTTTGCTGAATAAAAACTGAGCTGATTTTCTACACAGAATCATTTTGCTGACATGGGAGAGAGTCAGCATTAGAGTTTTACTGATGCCAAATATGACTGCATAAAGCATTATTAAACAGGGCGTGGTTTGGTTAGGAGTTACATCTTTATTTTGAATTTGGGGGTTTTGAGATAAGTGTCAGAAAGCAGGATTCTTATAATTCAGCAATTCACACAGCCAGTTTTAGACTAGCTAAGATTTAACAGTTACAACCCAGAATAAGACATTGGACTTGATTAGAAAGTTCACATATGGTTGCATTTCATATTTAACATGTAGGTTTGTACAAAATTTCACAAAGAGGCGAAAAGCAACTGTAAATGTTTCCTTTGCCCCAAGAATTTAATGACGTAGTGTTTAATGAAATGAAATGATAATGGCCATGCGTTTTAGAGTTGTCTGTGTCTACCTGTGTCTTGTTTTTTGTTTTTTTTTTCTTTCTATGCCAATCAGTTTCTTGAGAAGAAAGACTGAGAGTCTCTTTGGTTAGATCCTCCTTCTCTTCCTGACTCCTGAATGCTACTGTCCCTCAGAGCTCACTTGTTAGCCCTGGTATCTCTGAGGCTTCGTCTGGGTTAACTACATCTGTGTTCTGATACTCCACGCACTTTCTCACAGGCAGAGCTCTCCTCAGGGATCCAGACTGCCAGTTAGGCATCTCACAGACATCTCAGGCTAGCAAATTGAGAACTGAAGTCCTAGATTTCCAACATATTCTTAATCCTAAGCCTTCCGCTTCTCTTCCCTCTAGACTTTTCTTCTATTCAGGCACTCAAGAAGGAACTTAGGTTACGTTCTTTACTCTTCCTTTCCCCCTGTATTTGAGCCCCCAGTTCTTCCTGTTTATTTCTCTCCAGATGTTTCTCACACCTGCCACAAACCTCTTTCTCCTCCCACCATCCCATTGCAGACCACTGTCACCTGCTCCCTGAGCTGCTGCCTGTCTCTTTCTTCCGTGTTTTGTTTTCTCTCTCTCTCTCTCTTAATGCTTTCCCCATAGGCTTGAAGTTTAGTTTTCTTTGTTAGATGATGTCATGTTTTTGAAAACATTCAGAGGCTTCAAAAGAGCCTTAGGTTAAAATCCCAAGTTTAACCGTGGCTAAGAGGTCCGGTTTGACTTTGTTGCCAGTTCCAGATTTTATCTTGGCCACTCCCAACTGGCTGTCTCCCTCAACCACACCTCATAACTCCTGGAGGCTCAATTCAGAATCTTTCTAGCTCTGCCCAGGGTGCTCCCATCTGCCTCTCCATCCCACTTCCTCGTCCTTACCCTCCCCATCCCAACACATAAACCTTCCTAGGCATCCTCCTTCTAATCATGTACATTTCACTTTTTTTGGTGAATTCCTTAGAGATAACTTCTCTGACTACTTTATCTAAAACTCTATCTTCCTTTTAATCCTTAAAGTTTTTTTTTTTTTGAGTTGGAGTCTCACTGTGTCACCCAGGCTGAGTGCAGTGGCACACTCACAGCCACCGCAGCCTCGACCTGCTGGGCTTACGCGATCCTTTCGCCTCAGCTTTCCAAGTAGCTGGAACTACCGGTGTGTGCCACCATGCCCGGCTAATTTTTTTATTTTATTGTAGAGATGAGGTTTTGCCAAGTTGCCCAGGTTGGTCTCGAACTGGTGGCCTCAGGCAGTCCTCTTGCCTCTGTCTCCTAAAGTGCTGGGGTTACAGGTATCCTGGCTAGATTTTTTTTTTTTAAAGAGAGACTTCCCTTTACCTAAAGAAAGTCTTTCTCTTCTATTTCTTAGAGATAACTTGGCTTTTTCTAAAGGTCTCCCTTCCTTATTCTCAAATAATTTCTCTCAGCTGATTGCTTGATTACTTCATAGCATTTGTTTCTCTGTTGGCTAGTTTCTTACCTTCAAGGGAATGTGAGCTAAATTCCTCCATGAAGAAGCAGAGGTTCTTTTGGTTGTTTTGTTCATCCTGGTATCTCTGATACTCAGCATGTTGCTTTGTGTAGAGGAATCACTCAATTCAGATCTTTTTTTCGAGTGACTAGAAAACAACTAATAAAAAGTTCTCTTTATATTTAAACATTTTGACTCATTATTTTGTCTTCAGTTTTATCCTGATAAGAAATTGAGTAGTGGTCCTAATATTTGACCAAGAATCAATTAGATTAATATCATGAAGGGAAATTTGTTAGTTAACTATTTTAAAAAATTGAAGTGTAGTAATTATTCTAAAACAAGATAATTTTTCCAAATGAGAAAAATCATAATAGTTAGAATTATCATAGTTTGGATTTTTTTTTTAATTTTAAAGATGTAGGGTATAATTCAGGGTTAGGTATACAAATGGTCATTGTGCAGTAAAGTTTGGGCCTCACATTGGTCCCCACTTCACCTGGTTTGAGATCATGTGCCCTTATTGATGAAGTATGCCCCCACCCCCCTGGCAGTTTCCCACTATTGCCAATCCCTTTCTTGCAGTATTATCATAATTGTTCAGGGTCTGCTTATGAGTGAGAACATGTGGTATTCAGTTCTTTGTTTCTGTGATAGGTCACTGAGTATTACAGACTCTAAATACATCCAAGTTGCTGTGAAGTTCATAATTTTGTCCTTGTTTATGGCTGTGTAATATCCCATCATGTATATGTACCATTTTTTAAAATCCAGTCTACTTTTGATGGGCAGCACGGTTGGTTCCATGTTTTTGCTATTGTGAATGGTGCTGTTATACACATGCATACATAGGTATCTTTTTTAAAGAATGATTTGAGTTCTTCCGGGTATATTCCCAGAAGGGGGATTGCTGGGTTGTATGGGAGGTCAATTTTTTAGATCTTTTAGGAATTGCCACACTGCTTTCCACAGAGGTTGTACTAGTTTATACTCCCACCAACAGTGTAGAAGTGTTCCCTTTTCTCCACATCCTCTCCAGCATCTGTTGTTTTTTTAAGTTATTGATGACTGCCATCCTGACTGGAGTTAGGTTGTATCTCAGTGTGGTTCATTTCTTTGATGATTAGTGAGGCGGAGCATTTTTTCAAAGTCTCAGGGTACAAAATCAATATGCAAAAGACAGTCACATTCTTATACACCAACAATAGATAGGCAGAGAACCAAATAAAAAGCACAATCCCATTCACAATAGACACACAAAAAAGAGAAAAATACCTCAGCATCTTCCTAACCAGAGAAATGAAAGACCTTTACAACGAAAACTACAAAACACTGCTCAAAGAAATCAAAGATGACACAAACAAATGGAAATATATTCCACGCTCAGGGATTGGAAGAATCAACATTGTTAAGATATCCATCCTACCCAAGGCAGTCTACAGATTTAGCACAATACCCATTAAATTACCAGCAACATTCTTCTCAGACCTAGAAACAACAATACAGAAATGCATATGGAATCATAAATGACCATGAATAACCAAAACAATTTCCAACAAAAGATACAAAGTGGGTGGTATCACACTTCCAGACTTTAAACTTTATTATCTGGCTACAATAATCAAAACAGCCTGGTATGGGTACAAGAACAGACATACAGACCAATGGAACAGGATAGAGATTCCAGAATCAAAACTTTGATTTCTCAATCTACTCCTCGTGGACAAAGCCTCCAATAATATCCAATGGGGAGAGGAGAACTTATTCAGTAAATGGTGCTGGGAAAACTGGCTGACCACAAAACCCCTACCTATTACCATACACAAAATCAACTCTAAATGGATCAAAGGCCTAAATGTAAAACCTCAAACTATAAGGACCTTAGAAAATGTGGGAGATACCCTTATGGAAATTGGAACTGGCAACCAATTCCTGATCAAAACCCTAAGTGCCCATGCCATAAGAGACAAGGTAGACAAGTGGCACCTCATCAAACTGACAAGATTTGCAAAGCCAAAGAAACCATCAAGTGAGTGGGGAGACAGCCCACAGAGTGGGAAAAAATACTTGCCAACTGTATATCTGATAAAGGCCTAGCATCTAGGATCTACAAGGAACTCAAACATGCTGAAAAGAAAAAAAACAAACAGTCCTATTACAAAGTGGGCAAAATATATGAACAGACATTTCTTAAAAGAAGACAACAGATAAAAGCAGCCAACAGATACATAGAATTTTTTAAAAAGATTTATTTATTTATTTATTTTGCTCATCATTTGGAATATAGAAAATCACTCACACACACAAAGCCAGGCACAAACGAAACAAAACCTCCCTGGCTCTAGCTAGCATACGATTTTTAACAGCTTTATTGAGATATGTGGCATACAGTAAACTGTACATATTTAAAGTATAAAATTTGATCAGCATGAATTTTTAAATGAATGTAATCCTGAAGTTGCCTTATTGTCAGGGAAAATAAACTATGCCAAATAATTTACATACATAAAAGAATGTCAAGGAATAATGAAGATTATGCCCTCAGTGAATGGTTCTAAAAAGTATTTGTGGGCTGGGCTTGGTGGCTCAGCCTGTAATCCCAGCACTTTGGGCAGCTGAGGTGAGTGGATTGCCTGAACCCAAGGGCTCGAGACCAGCCCAGGCAACTTGGCGAGACCTCGTCTCTAAAATGAATAGAAAATTAGCTGGGCGTGATAGCGTGTGCCTGTAGTTCCAGCTTCTTGGAAGACTGAGGTGAATGGATCGCTGGAGTCCAACGAGTTGATGCACTCCAGCCTGGGCAATGGAGTGAGACTCCAACTCAAAAAAAAGTATTTGTGAATAATATCAAAAGAATGGTGTTCCTCACAAATCATAAGATGTTGCTTATACTTTGTGTCATTTAAAGTCTTTTCTGCCCCTTTTGTATTTTAGCAGGATGTTTCTTCTCGTGGGCGCTCCCAAAGCAAATACTACCCAGCCTGGGATTGTGGAAGGAGGGCAAGTGCTCAAATGTGACTGGTCCACCACCCGCCGGTGCCAGCCAGTTGAATTTGATGCAACAGGTAAATGTTGATGCAATGGTTCTTCCTCTTCATTTGTATCATTTGATTTTTTCTTTAAAGCAATTACTTTAGTTTAAATGTAACAATTTAATAAATTAATGATATACGCACCTCAGATCGACAGGGAAAATTATATAAAGACAAATGATTTATAATGTTTTTCCCTACAACTTTGTGGTATATGAAAACTTTGAAAATATATTGTGTTTCCATTGGTTCAGAGGTCTTCTGCTTTAAACTGATAGTATCAACCTGCAGAAATGTGGGGAATGTCTGTTGAGATGTTTTTGCACTTCTTCTGAGAAGAGGGAGCTCAAAGGCACAGGAAGGTTTTTTGTTGTTTCTCTGTCAACCAGATTGAAGCATGACTTACTGACTATTGTAGTTCCATTCTAATCATGAATATATCCAAGCCTTGGATTGTGCTGTGAAAGCCAGTTGAAGAATTGTTTGTATTCAAGTAGATTTAGGTGACTTAAAACACTCTCATCCAAAATTTATTGGGAAAATTATATGTTATGGTTCTGAATATAGGGGAATTTGATTTTCTGGGACGGATTTCAAAGTCAGGATTGTAGTAGTAAAGAGAAAAATAGCATTAGGAAGATAAGCAATAACTTAAGTTTCATACTTTTATCAGCGAAATAAAAATACATAATCATGTACACATTTATATTGATACATTTATATATATTTGTGAAATCTTAGAGAATGCTCAAATAAATGGTGTGACATTCTTATAGTATGGCAGTCCTATAAAACCTCAACAAAGTTAATCGTTTTTTTCCCCATAATGTTATTTCCTGCTAGTTCTAAAATACATGATTCTGGGAATTATATCAGTGAAGCAGGAATCATGATGTGGACTGTTCCATTTGATGTTGTGATCAGTGCCAAAATGATTGTTAGTCATTAAGCCAGCTGTTAATGGAAACCAGATCACATGTTTTTTGTTTTTCCATTTGAAACCATCTACATTAAGCCCTGTTGTTGTATTTTTCCATATGTGGCTCATACTTGGAAAACCCCAAATGTTTGTAAATAGGCTCAGTTTTACCATACATGGTGAAATACCCATGATGAAGAATATTGCAGTTCATGATGATTATCTTCTTACAAAATAGGAACATGAATAAAATGAAACTATAGTTCAGTTTTGATAGGTTGAACTGTTCACATATATTTCTATATTCAACACCATAGGTTTTTGTGCATTGCAAGATAATTTATTGCTGGTTTTTTTTTGAAATTTGGCTTTAGATTTTATTTTTATTTATTGAAAAAATAATATATGCACATGGTAAAATAAATTTCAAACAGCTCAAAAGGGTGTACAAAGAAAAATAGAATTCATTCACATCAGCTGGCTCAGAGGCAGTCACTCTTAAAAATTTCTTTTCTCCTTCCTAGGATTTTCTTATTTTTATATATGTATGCATTCTTAAAAAGGCAACTTACAAATAGAAATAGACTAAATATACTGTTAGGGTACCTGGCCCCCTCCCCCTCATCTAACTATAAAAATCTCTTATAGATCTTTTCATATAGACACAGGTAGCTTTACCTCATTTTTTGTAAACCACTGAAGGTATTCTATTATATATGTGTACCCTAATTTATTTATTTAGTTTTTGAGTTGGAGTCGCATTCTCGCCCAGCCTAGAGTGCAGTGGCACGCTCACTGTATCCTTGACCTGCTGGGCTTAGTTGATCCTTCTGCCTTAGCCTTCCAAGTAGCTGGAACAGGCATGTGCCACCATGCCAGGCTATTTTTTTTTAATTGTAGAGATGAGGTCTTGCCATGTTGCTCAGGCTGGTCTTGAACCCCTGAATTCAGGCAATCCTCTCGCCTCCGCCTCCCAAAGTGCTGGGTGTACAGGCTTGAGTCACTGTGCCAAGCCTAATTTATTTATTTATCTCATGTTTCCTCCTGATGAATACTTAAGTTGTTTGCAATCTTTAGTTATTGTAAGTGTTGCTATAGTGAAAACCTTATGCACAAGTATTTGTACAAATATGTAAATATGTCTATAGGATAAAGGGGATTTTGGGATCAAGTGTATGTATATTTAAACTTTGTTAGTTATTGCAGATTTTTTGTCACAAAGGTTTACACCCCTCCAGTTATGTTTTCTGAAACTCATGACAACACCACTTATTGTTTTTAAATCTTTGTCAATTTTTTTGTGGGAGGAAATAGTATCTGTTTTATTAATGTGCATTCATTTAATCAACATTAAGACTGAGTGCCTTTACATTTGTCTGTAAACCACAAGTATCCCTTTTCCTGTGAGCTACTTTCAGTATATTTGTACATATTTTGTATTCATTCGTGAATTTTAAAAAATGAATATCAGTCAATGGCACTTCGTTCTTTCAGTGTCTAGGTCAGAATCTGACATCATGTTTGACATGAAATCTGTCAGCAAGTCAAAATCTAACTGCTTCTCCTCACTCCACTGCTAATATTCTGGTCTAAACCACCTGGAATATTGCCCTAGATTCTGAATTAGTCAGGCGCTGCCAGGAACGGGATGGCACACTTAGGTTGGGATGACTTGAGGACTGTTTACAGAGGACTGTGCAGGGTGTCAGAGAATTGGTGATGTATCAGCACTAGTTAAAATCTGACTTCTAAGCCTGGAGTGAGCAGAATTCAGTATCAGAAGACAGAGGACTGTGTGAGAACCACATGGTAGGAATTATGGCTTGTGTCAGAGGGGGGAAGCCAGTTCAAAGTGACTGGAAGGGAGGAACAGGGATTGAAAGCCTAAACTCACTCTCCTTCCTCCCTTGAATTCTCTGGGTTACTTTACTTTGCCCCATTAACAGAGGGCACGTCCCCACATTCCCTGCCTGGGCTGTTGCCTCTACTTGGAACATTCTTTCCCCAAATGTCCACTGGGTATCTCCTTCCCTACCACCTCTGAGAACTGTTCAGATACCTCATGTTATCTTCTCAATGATTCCCTGAGCGTCTTATTTAAATTTGTGGCTTGTCCTCTCCCAACTTGAACTTTGTGTTCTCTTCCACTTTGTTCTTCCCTGTAGTTCTCACATTACTATATAAATTATTTATTTGTTTTTAGTGAATGTCTCTTAATTAGAATGTTTTTAATCTGTTTTGTTTACTGCTGTAACCCCAGGGCCTAGAACAATATCTGGTGCCTGACACAGGTCAGTACTCAATACATTGAGTAGCTGAATGAATGGATTATAAGAGATTTTTTTTTTTTGAGTTGGAGTCTCACTCTCACCCAGACTGGAGTGCAGTGGCCGCTCCCGGCCACCGCAGCCTCGACCTGCTGGGCTCCGGCGATCCTTCTGCCTCAGCCTTCCGAGTAGCTGGAACTACAGGCGCGTGCTACCACGCCCGGCTAATTTTTTGATTT
>CAUYQG010103585.1:0-39106 GCA_963574415.1 Tarsius wallacei
ACTCTCAATAATCACGCTGTTTTCCTAGTCACTCAAACTCAAAACCCTGAGGGTGTCTCTTCCTCCTTCTTACCTCTACCACATCCAACCTCCAAATCTCTTGAATTCCATCTCACAGCTGTCTTCATATTTATCCCTTTATCTTGGTGTGTGGAAGAGACTGAACCCTCACCAAGTACATGTATTCAAGCTAACTCCCCACGTGCCTGCATCTCTGCCCCCCGCCCCACATCATTTTATTTTGTGGATTCCTGATGGAGTCAGAAAGAGGACTGATAACCTCTCTCACTTCCTGTGATATCTGCTGTTTGATAGCAAGATGTTCTCATAGTTAAAAGGCTTCACCAGGTACGGTGGCTCACGCCTATAATCCCAACACTTCGGGAGGCTGAGGTCGGAGGATTGCCTGAGCCCAGGGTTTCAAGACCAGCCTAGGCAACTTGGCGAAACCTCATCTCTACAACAAATCAACAAATTAGCTGGGTGTGGTGGTGCATGCCTGTGGTTCCAGCTATTTGGAAGGCTGAGGCAGAAGGCTCACATGAGCCTAGCAGGTCGAGGCTGTGGTGGCCATGAGTGTGCCACTGCACTCCAGTCTTGGTGACAGAATGAGACTCCGACTCAAAAAAAAAAAAAAAAAAAGGCTTCCCTGATACACATTGTTGAAATTCATTTGCTGTTCTGCCTACAGCTTCTGAGGTCAGTAGCACAACATAGAACTATTCATAGCCTTGTTATGACCACCCACCCTACCACCACCCCTTTCAGTAGCAAATCTTCAGCTTAGTTCCTTTATTTATTTAGAATTCAAATCTCAGTTGTAACTGCTCTATTTAAAACCAGTCAAGGCCTCTAAGACTGGACTCACAAGCTCCTTGGCATAAAATACGAGACCTGCTGCCATCTAGATCTTTCCCTAGTTTTACAGATGTGGCTTATCTTCCCTTTCCCCAGTAGCTTTGTTCCTCTAGACAATTTCCACTCATTCTTTAGGACCTACATTAGGCATCTCCTCTAGGAAGTTCCTCTGGCATCCCAGGACAGTGGGCGAGGTGCACCTCTTGTTCTATCTCCAACCTCAGCACCCACCTAGTGCCCCATCTGTAGATAGCCCAGTGCAAAGAAGCCAAGATGAATTTGCCAACACGTCAATAGACAGAGGAGATCAAAGGCTGCTGTGTGCTTGGGGGCCCAGGTATGCTGGACCAGTGTCTAAGACAGCTGCGAATGTGAGATTGGAAAAGGTTTTGTTGTGGAGTCAGTCTTCCCAGACTTCCCAGTCTTCCCTGTCCTTTGTAGGGGTGCATCCCATAAATGCCAAGCATCAAGGTGTTTTGTTTTGTTTGGTGTTTTTGTGACAAATTCTCACTCTGTCGCCCAGACTGGAATGCAGTGCCATGGTTCAGGCTCACCACATCTTCTACCTCCCAGGCTCCAGGGATCCTTCTGCCTTAGCCTCCTGAGTAGCTGGAACTACAGGCGAGTGCTACCATGCCCGGCTAATCTTTGTATTTTTTGTAGAGACATGGTTTCTCTATGTTGGCCAGGCAGGTCTCAAACTCCTAGGCTCAAGTAATTCTCCTGCCTCAGCCTCCCAAAGTGCTGGAATTAAAGGTGTGAGCCACAATGCCCAGTCCCAAGCATAAGTTTTAATCTTGTGCTATTGAATCAAAATCTCCTTTTCAGCTATGTTGAATAACTTATTTCGCATATTCGTATTAATCTGCCCAGTTAAATTATCAAAGGAAAATACCAAAATAATTATAATGTTACAAGTTTGAGCTTGCACTTTGGCTTTCTGTAAGACATATAAATTTGATCTGACAATGAATTAAATTCTTGAGTTATTCTTATTCTCACACCATCTTTAAGATTAAGATTAATGGAGACTTGAAATTGGTTATTCCTAGAGAGTCTCATTCATTTCATTAAGTTGGAGCATATTTGGAAATTATCACTAAATTAATTTTTCCCATTCTAAAACTATTTACATCTATATCAGATGTTGTTAAGAGACTTCATTTTTATATTCTTAAAATTGTACTAAGTAAAATTTATGTTTCATATAGAATAGCAGCGGTACTTCACAGTTATAAAAACACATGAATTCATTTCCGTCTCACAACCCTGTAGCATAGGCAGAGAAGGAATTATTTTCCCCAGTTTAGTTATGGGGAAACCCAGGGTGGTTTGAAGACTCTGGCCACATTTGCCTAGGGTTAATACTGGGTTAAGAAACAATCAAGTCAAGTATTCTGATTCCTTGTTAGGGTTTGTGCATAGGTAGTTATAGAGAATTCTTTTTCTTCTAAGAAGAGAATATATAGGATATAATATTTTAAGCTTGTTAAAACCAATTTCCAGTGTTAAAGATGGATCGATACAACCAGAGAACAGACAAAAATGTTTCCAAAATTAATTCTGCCTTTCATTCTTTAATTAATTCTGATTTCTTTCTTTCATTGACCTTATATAAAGACAACGGCTTTATTAGACATTTCTGCCACTAGTTTACAGTAAGTCTATTTTACCTCTGTAGCTATCTAAGATTACATAAGTAATACATTAACTATTTACAGATGTGAAATGTAAAGGATTTAAAAAATTTTGACAGGACGATGCCTATATTTTTAAGTACTGTACAGGAAAGTAAGGCACTGTTTATATTTGTTATTACTTTTCTGAAAATAATTTGTTATTACTTCTAAGAAGAGAATATATAGGATGTAATATTTTAAGCTTGTTAAAACCAATTTCCAGTGTTAAAGATGGATCGATACAACCAGAGAACAGACAAAATGTTTCCAAAATTAATTCTGCCTTTCATTCTTTAATTAATTCTGATTTCTTTCTAATATTTAAATGGCTAAAAAGTAAGCTTCAAGGATGTGAGAATGTCTCTTTCTTCGCTGGCACATTCTGAAAGCCTAAAGCAGGACTGGAATATAGTTGGCACTTAATATAATATTTGTTGAATGAATAAATGAAAGAATAAAGGAAACAAATAAGGAAACTGAGGCTGAGAACTATATTATTTAGGATTCTCCAGAGAAATAGATCTAATAGTATATATATGGGTACACGAGAGGGGATTTATTATGAGATTTGCCTCATGTGGAGACTGAGAAGTCCTACAGTCTGCCATCTACAAGCTGAGAACCAAGACAGTCTGAGTCTTGGTGTAATTCAGTCTGAGTTTGAAGGCCTGAAAACCAGAAGCTTTAATGTCTGAGGGCAGGAGAAGGATGGATGTCTCAGCTCAAGAAGAGAGAGCAGATTCCCCCTTCCTTTTTGTTCTGTCTAGGCCCTCAGCTGATTGGATGATGCTGACCACATTGGCTCTTTACCCAATCTACTAATTCAAATGCTAATGTCTTCCAGAAACACCTTCACAGATACATCCAGAAAATGTTTACCAGCAATCTGTGTGTCCCTTAACCCAGTCAAGTCCACCATCACAATGACCTTATGTTAGTTAAGAAATAAAAATAATTTGTTTATTCAAGAAATATTTACTGAGTGCCTAAGAAGTTCTAGACAGATTCTGAGGCTCTGGGATAAAACCAAGTCCCTGATACTGCCCTGGGGTAAAGTATCCTGGTTTAGACTGGGTGACTAGGGAAGGACTTTCTGAGGAGCTGTTATTTGAAATCTGAATGAAGTGAGAGAGCCAGTCATGCAAAGATAATATTACCTACCTGAAACATGAAATTAGAGGATGCATAGAAAGCATTTACCCCATACCTGGTACATCCTCAAGGATCAGCAAATGGTAGATATGCCTGTTATTTCTACAGATGGCAACCAAGACATTCATTTTCCCATATTCCAAACTTAGACCAATTCACTCTGTTGTGATACAAACAAATGTTTAAATGTCCAAAATGAAGAAGTATTTTTTATCCTAGTCTAGTCTTTTTTGGGCATATTGGAAATCTCGGGATTGCATGCTTTGAGTCCTTGGAAGAAGCAGGAGATGCTGATTCTTGCCCCAGGAGGAACAGGTTCTACTGGACATTCTGACTTTCTATATTAAAACCTCACATTTCAGAGCTTGAATGTTCAATTTGAACAGATATTCTAGTTGGTTTCAAGGGCCCTTGAACAGGATTAGGGTTTGCAAGTTGTCCACTTTTTGTACTTGAGCCACTATATACTAGCATATCAAATTCTTTATGCAATTTTTAAATCTGCCTAATTTTAAACATTTTTACTAGTCGTATGGCATATTGATGAAGGCTTATATTTGAAAACTTACAATTACTTCTGGATCATTCAATAATTTGTTTATATATTCTGTATTTTACAGATTTTTAAAATTTTTACTTAAATGTTGTTTATAATATTGAAACTGCTATTTTATTAATTGTTTTTTAAACCTCTCTTTTACCTCATTATACGAATAAAGTATGCTATGTAAAGTAGTAAACCTAAACAAAAAAAATTTGCAAGTAAGAAACTAAAAATCACCCGAGGTACCCACTATTAATACCTTGGAACTATCCTTCAATACATTTCTTCAGGTTTATGTATGCAGACTTATATATAAAATTTTGAATCAATTGAATCATATTTTACTGAGAATGACTTTTAAACCATCTTATTAAATTTTCTATCCCTTTCCTCTCCCTCTGTTATCTATTTCTTTTTACCACGATTGCAAAAAAGTTAGAAAACTGTTTTGCACACTCAAACACCTAGTGTAAAAATCCCTCCAAATCAACTAATATAGATCTAACATATTCTCTTTAGTGGATGCATAATATTAGATAAATCAGTTTACTTACCTGTGTCCATAGTGAGTAACATTCCTTTCGTGTCTTGTTTTTGTCACTATGAACAAAACCACAGTAAACAGCCTTGCACATGTACCCTCATGTGCTGATAATTGTATTTTTAAGTGATCGCAAGGGAAAGGGATGAGTGTACTTGTAATTTTAATTAATATGGCCAGAATCACATTCTCAAAAACCGTTAAGACTTTGTCTCCTTTGCATTTTATCCAACATTTATTTTTAGTGTTTATAAACACACTTACACACATCATTGGGGCAGTTATCATCGACTTAATGCATTATTAGTGATGCTAGAAAAATTCAGTTAGTACTCAAGTTTTATCAGACTCAGTGATCTTGTCATTTGATTTTTAAAAGTGAGTGAAATAGGCCTTTTTAAACTGTGTTTCCAAAGGCATGCCAGGCAGCCAAATAGAACTGTCGTTAATAGCTCCTGAGAGCCACAGTGGGAAGTTGCTCACTCAGTTCCTCTAGTTCTTAGAGTTAAGAATGTTCTCTGCATTCCATTTAGCAGAGAAAAATGGCTCCATTTTGCCAGCATTGCTTTCTGATTTTCATCATACTGCTGTGATATTTGCTTCCAGCACCTGAAAGCAGCATAAAAATGCATTTTAAATCACTGAATAGAATTTCTATGCTCTGATTTGCGTTATAAACTTTAAAAAAAGATTTAGAGCTATGAATCTCAACTTCTTGGCAGCATTCTTATTTCTTAAATGCTGAAAAACAATCAAGATTACCCATCAAAGAAATATAATGCCATTAACTCATTGTACTGATACATGATGAATTATTTATCATCTAATTATTATAATTAGAGTTAGCGCACCAAACCCATCCAGGCTTGAGTTTCACAGCAGTGTTCAGATTGATTTTTCTGAAGTACGTAATAACTGACATATATTTTCACAGGTGGAAATTGGTGCCTCCTTGGTTATCTTTTCAAGCATACCCAGCCCCTTACCCTTGAACTCTATACCAAGCTTTGAGTCATAGACTGAACTAGAGCAAAACATACTATTGAGTATTAACCACCTGATTTTCAGCCACTTCTTCAAATTAAAAAAAATTAAATTATTCTCTACTCTAACCACATAAAGACTTTCTAAAGATGCATTAAAAAATTTGAAAAGCTCGTTATTGTGGTTATTTGATCCACAACATCAATAGTTATGCTTCCTCATGTACAGTAGAACAATCATGGGATATAAATGAAGCACACACTTAAAGAAACAATCCTCTGTCCAGTAACTGTGTATGAACAGAGTAGCGAGTGAGCCTCAAGTGAAACATCCAGCAATAATCCCTGCATATACACCAGTCCCCAGTGAGCTGTATATTAACGTCTGGCTAGAAATTTAATGGCACCTCTAGGCATAAACAAAGGTTTATTAAAATAGTAAGTAAAATATTCCTGAATACTGGCTCGCTTTTTAAATTTTCCTACTCTGCTTTTGGAAATTAAGAAAGCCTATATTGTGATGCTAAAAGACACTGATTGAATCACCACTTGGCATCATCTTACTCAGGTTCCATTGTAACCTAAACATTGCCCAAAGCAAATAATCTACTTATATTTGTATTCAAAGATTTTTATTTCTAGGAGAAAAACTATAAGGGTAATAAATAGTGTCTCTTTCTTCAGGTTCTTTTGTTGCATTTACCACTTACTTTACTCCTATCCTCTTTCTAAATAGCTCTCCACCCCCTTCAGGAAGACAGAATTCAAGGAAGCATTTGATTTTCATGCAAAATAATCAATGGAGGCAAATTAATGTTACAGAGACTGACTCCTGAATCCATCTTAAACAAGCAGCTTTGAAGATCTGTGGTCTCCCTATAACACTTGCATTCAACATGGCATCTGGTGTGCCATAGAGGAGAATCATTATTTTTTTCAAAGAAAACAGCCTGGGCTACTGTCAACACCACTGGGCATTTCGTTATAACATTCCAGCGGGTAGAATACAATAATACTCTAAGAAATATTGATTTAAAATGTGGTATGTTATATCAATACACTCATAGCTTAGGGTCCTTTATCTTAAAGAAACACCAAATAGTACCTAATGGTATTTCCGGTCACATCCCCTCCTACAAATGACACAACTGTTTTTGAAAAGACTAGAGCTCATTATTTTTAGCTTATTCCTAAAACCAAAATAATCTATTTCTATCTATCTATCATCTATTTCTGTATCTCTCTCTATCTATATCTCATCTATCATCTATCTCATCTACCTATCATCTATCTACTATCTATCTATTGATCTATCATCTTTCTATCATCTATCTAGTAAGAAGTTTAATCTATTTAATTAAACAAGTGATTTGTGAGTAAATGTTTACCACGAAGATCTTTTGGCTGGGTGTGGATCTTGGAGGCCAAGGTGGGAGGATTGCCTCAGTCCAAGAGTTCGAGACCAGCCTGGGCAACACAGTGAGACCTCATCTTTACAAAAGATAAAAACGTTAGTTGGGCACTGGTGGCATGTGCTTGTAGTCCCAGCTGCTCAGGAGGCTGAGACAGAAGGATCACCTTAGCCCAGGAGGTTGAGGTTGTGGTAAGTTGTGATCATGCCACTGCACCCCAGTCTGGGTGACAGAGTGAAACCCCAACTCAGAAATCAACATCTTTAAAAAACAACAACAGCAACATCTTTTGATGTGGATATTGCCTTAAATTATGAAAAGACTATTTGGAGCTGGTACTTTATCTATTGCATGAAGCTTAGTATATAATGGGCTGACTTTTTAGTAGCTGAAAAGGTTATTTAATGATGAAATTTGATATACATTTTTAATAGTAGAAGTTTGTAGTGTAGTCTATTTTCCCTGAAGATATATTTACAGGTAGCAATTTTAGCTCCGGGTGCTAGCAAATCACTTTGAAATACTCTCACGGAATAGTTGCAGCAGTTGTGACCAGTTTAGAAATAGTTTTCTGACATAAGAGGATGTATTTAAGGACCTTTGAGTGACTTCTTCTGTTGGTCCTATGAGTTCATAATCTAAAACCTATCTTATATAATGTCTCCAAAAACAAACATTGTTTTCCTATGTTTACAAAGCATGTTTTCCCAATCTTCATACAGAAAACCGAGTTTAAAGTTGTAATAATGGACACAGTATACTGCGATGAGTAATAGTTAAATGATTTGTTTCTCTTCTAGAAGTGCATATTTATTCCTTATATCTTTCAGCAATGCAGAATATGGACAAAAAATGTCACCTCATGAACTCTGTCCCCTGGTTTTAGCCAAGATAATGGCTTTACCAATAAAAAGAGTGACAGAAAGTTAAGAAATAAAAAAATAGGCTGGTCTCAAAAAGAAGAAAATTGCCCTAACGTGAGGATAAGGTTTAATTAGGGAAACTCTGCAGTGCCCCATCTCATAAAACTCATTTTATTAAATTTATGTCCCATATTTTTGCCACACTATATTGCTTTCTGCACTTAAAATCCAGGCATGAGGATATGAAATTATTTTTTCACTCAGTCATTGGCTTCAGGGGACAGGGTCCTGATTTCACCAGGGTCCTTGGTCCTTGTGCCCTTTTGTACCTTATTCAGAAGTTTCAGCAAAATTGACCTCTGAGAAGATACAATTTCCTGTTAGACTTATAGTTAGACTTTTCTGTTTGCATATTAGAACTCTGTTCAGAAAGTCTTATGGCTGAGCTCAAGAGCACATGCCAATATCAAGTGAAGTTTTTTTTCCTGATGTTTTTCACAACTGGATGAATTTCCTTATTCAGCATCATTAACATTAGCATTCATTATTAACATCCATTTGGAGTGACTTGCTTGTAAAGTTATCTCTATGACTCAATCTGAGTATTATCTGGTTAATTCTTTAAACAATATTAAGTCATGCCATTGAAGAAAAAAAAGCCATGTGTTTCAGAAGTTTTGGTTATCTTGGGGGGCTTCCTACACTGATAACATCCAGACGAGTGCCCAACTCCCCACCCCTTCCCTTCCTCAAGTCCCTGTGGTGACTCAGCCTGACCAGAAAATTCTGTGAATTTGGCCTTGTTTGAGAAGAAGGAATATTTCCATGTGTATGTTTCAAGGGTATATTCATTTGCTAGCTGCTTGGAACTCATTTTCCGAAGAAAACTGTTAAAAATCAGAAGCCAAATGCAAACACAGTGGATAAGTACTATTAACAGGGTAGAATATGCATGATTTTTAAAAAATTTCAGTGAAATAGAGATTCCTGGACAGCAAGAAACCTGACCTTTATTTCCTATCAAATGCAATCCCCTGGAATAAGTAGAGAGCATTCACACCTCACCTTTCAGTAGCATGATTTAATACTGGGGACAAAGATATTTTAAAGAATTAACTAGATAATATGCAGATTGGGTCACAGAGAAAACTTTACAAGCAAGTCACTCCAAAATGGGTACTATGTTCTGAATAAGAAAATTCATCCCGTTGTGAAAAATTACAGTAACAAAACTTCACTTGATAATGGAATACTTTTCTTGTCAGAATGATCTAGGCCTTTAGTGGTCTCAGCCTTTGAGAAGACAACAGAGTGCGGCTCATGACTTGTTTGCATAACTAGGTAATGATTCAGAAGGTGGATGATGGATTGGGATCTGATTCATTTTAGTAGTTAATTAGCATGGAAATTTTGGCCCTATGTGAACATCCAACCCAAATCTCTTACCTAAGGGAAGACAGAATGGGGGCACAGAAGGAAGAAAGTCAGTGTTCTTGGGGTTGGGTGCATGAGGAAGTTCCTCCTAATTGCCTCTCTTTTGTAAGTAAAATTAGAGCAAGACCATTAAAGTGAGAATGAAGAGAATTCGAGTGAGAATAAAGGACGAGGAGCTATAGGTTTGAAGAGAAAAAGAAGGGTGCAAAATAGTTGTCTAGGAGAATAAGAGAGGAAAGTGACTAGCCAAAGGCAATACAATTCCCTGTCCACAGTAAGGGCTCACTGAAACTGACTGTCAGGAATTGAAGTAAGATCTGCCAACATATGTGAATTTTCTTTCAGCTACCTTCCGCGGTTCAGAGACAGGAAGCAGTAGGTGGAAGCTTGGATTCAACTAAGAACAAGTAAATTTCATGGGACGTATACAAGGTGATGGTTATCATGTTGAACTATTGCACCTTGATTGAGAAAAACATAAATTAGGACATGAGGAAGTAAGGAATGAATGCTAAGGTCAACAGATAAGTGGTTCTTCTGGGGCTGGACAATGATCAGAGTGAGATGAAGAGGTGGGTAGTAGTGGTGGGAGTGTGTGCTGTCTGAATCTGACATTATGAAGGGGGTGCAGCTCTTAATAATAAGGTCTAGGGTATGATTATAAGAGAAGGTGGCTGGAGTGATGTGGGCGGCAAGATCATAGAAGGAGAGGATATCAAGAACACGAGAAATGAGATGATTGTAAGACTCTTCTCAATGAAATTGAAGTCAGGAACAGAGTTAGGCGAAGGGTACTGCTGGAGAGAGCAACAGTGGATCGATCGAGCATGAGAATCTTCAAGGAATAATGGGAAGTGGCTATGAAACATGTAGGTGATCGACACATGGAGAGGTGGGGTGACCCATGTCTGAGCTTTCAGAGGAAGCAAGGATGCTGAGGGAGAAAGAAAGGAGGGCAATCTGGAGCTGGCAGTGAATACGCATGGTCGCAGGAAGATCAGGTTTCATTTAAAATAAAGAGATGAAAGGGATGTAGAGTACCTCGAGGGTATAGGAGATTTTGCTGATGACAAACCATGAGCTCCAGAAGCCACTGTGGAGGGGTCTGCATTGTGGGGAAGGGTGGGCGATTGGGTCATATAAAGGGATAGATAGAATGGTGTGATGTTGTGATTTACAGTGATGAGCAGTGACTGGGGCTTCTTTGGGGACTGAGATAGCATGAGTGCATATCGTTTCCACTTGGTGAAAAATCTCTAAGGCAATTTACTGAGATTTGAATATAGAGTCAACGGGAGAATGTGGCATGTGCTCAAGCAAAAGCAGTTTTAGTAGTTCACCACCGTGACCAGTAGGTGGTGATGTTGGCCCAAGATAGTTTGGTTGCTGTTTGCTGTTCCTCAAGGAGGGCGGAAGGGAAGAGAAGGAGGTCACAGATGGAAGAGAAGGCACTGTGGCTTCTACTTGGTAAAATGTAAAGGATGCTAGTAGATTTAGGAGATGTCTCTTTCTGAATTAGTCATGCTTATACGAAATTAATGTTTGACAGGATAGACAAACAAGCACCACTGTTCTGGAAGGACTGGGACTTTTTAAAAATCTTGAGCATAGAGATAATTATGTATACAGTGTAAATTATGGTGCTTTCGCCCTTTTGGGATTAAAAGAAAAACCCGAATATAGCCAAAAGAAAGGACATCGGTATGTCAAAGAGTATCTGCACTCTCATGTTTATTGCAGTACCGTTGACAATGGCCAATATGGAATACACCTGAATATCCATAAGTGGATGAATGGATAAGGAAAACGTGGTACATATACACAATAGAGCACTAGTCAACCATAACGAAGAATAAAATTCTGTCATTTGCAGCAATATGGATGAGACCGGAGGACATTATGTTGAGTGACATAAGCCAGGCACAGAAAGACAATGGTCTCATGTTCTCATTCATATATAGGAGCTAAAAAAGCAGATCTCACGAAGGTGGAGAGTAGAATTATGGTTACTGGAAGCTGGGAAGGGTAGGTGGGCAGTAGGTGGTGGGGAGGAGAGAAGATGGTTATTGAGTACAAAAATACAGTTAGATAGAAGAAATACATTCTAGTGTTCGATAGCACAGTAGGGAGACTGTAGCTAATAATAATTTCGAGTGCATTTCAAAATAGCCAGAAAAGAAGATTTGGAATATTCCCAACACAAATAAATGATCAAAGTTTGGAGTGACGGATACCCTGATTACCTTGATTTGATCATTACACATTGTATGCATGTATCAAAATATCACACGTACCCCATACAATGTACAATTATTATGTATCAATACCAAAGCTCACTGAAAGAGCAGAAAGCAACAAGAACTTGCAGGCCACTTGAGACAATTCAGGATGCCAAAACCAACAAGATTTCTCTTATTTTTCCTTGGGGACAACCTTGGGAACTGATTCTGGGTAGACGAATGCATGAGAAGTCACTGGCTACATTCTTACACCGAGGGTGCCAAAAAATGTATATGCATTTTAAGAAAGGAAAAAAAGTGTACTAAAATTGTAATACTCAATAAGATGAATACAAGTCACATTTGACTTCTGCAATTACAAGAGGTGCTCAAAATGGTTACCATCAGCATCCAGACACTTCCGATTATGGCCAACATCTCTTAAGATGTATATACATTTTTTGCAGGGGGCACCCCCGGTATTTATTTGAAAGCACATGCTCTGAGGAAGGCAAGTTCAGTTTTGGCTATAAGAGCAAACAGACAAATAAAAACCCACCCCCTCTCTTCTTTCTTCTCCTGCTAGCTTTAGGGATTCAGAACACAGAGCTTAGAAAGCCACAGGCACGGTGACTTCCTTTTCAGGAGGAGAGGCTGAAAGAGGCAGATGCTGATCAGAGTCTATGAGCTTTGCATATTCATACCCCTCAGTTGTTCAGCATAAGAAAATTCAGGTAATGAGCAAGTGAAAGCTCCAGCAGCCTTTGCTTGGGGGTTTCTATTCTCATGTTCTCTATATAGAACGAAGTGTATCAAATCAGAAGGTTCCCTACCCCCACCCCCAAATTGAATCAGCACTTGTACATTGAAGTTTTTAACATCACCCACAAGATTTTAAAGCGCTTGTCAAAAGAATCTTCATAGTCTCTAGCCATGAATAAAAATGATTTCAGATATCTCTATCTCACCTTTTATTTCATGGGATTAATTTAACTGATTGTGCTGAACGGCATGGGTTGTTAAGTGGCTGATGATAAGGATAAGTAGGACTTTGTAATTTTTTAGGAAAATATACCAAGTATATTCTGACATATTGGTTTTATTTAAGCGGTTGAAACATTTCTTTAAGGTTAGTACAGTGACACCTTAATGAAACACTCCTCTAAAGCAAGATATCTCCTTTATAATGAAATCAGCCACATTGATACAAAAATCTGCAATTTATCACATGCAGTTGGTTTGCTTAATATTTATTGGAACACTAAAAGTGCCATGTGATCATCTTTGCCTACATCTTCTATTTGGCCAAAATAGAGTTGAAAGTTAATACTAGCCCTGGAAAGACAATGTTTTTAAAGTTTCTCTCAGATACATCATCCTAGCTAGACCTTTGAGTGCCAAGTTATTAGTTTAAAAAATGTATAAAAGATTCCAAAGCCAGAGTTTATGAGCTTAACCTGAGACATTTTCTGGTGAAAATTGCTATTTCTTCCCTTCATTGAGAATTACAATGAAAGACAGAAACCTCTGCTTTTCGCTGTCAGGTAGACAGTGGGCTCTGACCTTCTTTTTTCCTTAGGGGTGATTCACTCTAGAATAACAGAAGACAGAAATCACCAGCATTTTGTTATATTAAGACTTTTTCTCTCTGATATTTGAGCAATCCACTGCTTCCAAAGGCTGCTCTTAAAGGGTTGCAGCTCCTGGCATCAACCAAGGACACCCCTAATTTTTTAAAAAAGTTAATTAATTAGTAATTAATTAATTAGCTATCTATTTATTTACTTACTTTTAAGTTGGAGTCTCACTCTGTTGCCTAGGCTGGAGGGCAGTGGCATGATCACGACTCTCTGTAGCCTTGGCCTCCTGGGATCAGGCGATTCTCCCTTCTCAGTCTCCTGAATAGCTGGGACTATAGGCACACACCACCACACCCAGCTAGTTTTAAATTTTTTTTTGTAGAGATAAGGTGTCCTTGTGTTGCCTAGACTGGTCTCAAACTCCTGGGCTCAAGCAATCCTCCCATCTCAGCCTCTCGAAGTGCTGGTATTACAGGCATGAGCCACTGCATCCGGCTGGCACTCCTCATTCTTAATAGCTGTTCCTATCAGAGAGCAGTGTTTATCACAGTGGGCACAGTCATCTATGGTGCTTGTATAAAATGTCTGGACCACACCCTAGACCTAATGAATCAGAATCTCTGAAGTAGGCTGAAAAAAAATCTGCATTTTACAAGCTCAGAGCTGAATTTTTGCTTGCATCTCTTACTAGCAACACTTCTCCTAAAGGAGCTTTTAAACAGAACCACTTTAAATGTTCATAAAGTTGCACCAGGGCAAGAAAACAGCATGAAATCTTACTACGTCACAATAACTAGTGATCTGTTTGACAAATTGTGAACAGGCTCAGTTGAGAGACATCTCTTGGATTTCCAGTCCAACTTTTACTACTTCCTGAAAAACCTTTCCTCAACTTTCTTGGCATCTCTTACTCTCAGCTTGTTACCTTGAATCATACTTCTTGACGAACATGGAGGTGATCATCAGTAGTGCTTCTCTGTGGCTCTTGTATTTCTGGATTTCTTGAAAATCTTTCCTGACATTCACTCTTTCAATAATTGTGTGAGTTTCTAACTCCCCGGAATTATTCATTTCTGCTTGAAATGTCTAAATTATTATGACTGATATGGGCTGCTTCCAACTCTTTATTACAATGATTACAAAATTACATAACCAATCTAGACTTGACATCCAAAAATCTCTATCTGAAAGCACATATCCAACTGTTACTTGACATGTGAATTGGATGCATGTATAACGGGCTTCTCAATCTAAACATATTCAAAATTAAGCCCCTGATATTCCTTCCTAAATCACCTTCTCCTAAGACCTGCTCTCCTTTCTCTAGTTGTTCAGGTCAGTCACTTTGGTGTCGACTCCTTTGTTTTTCTAACAACCCACATCAGGGCCATCTGCAAAAACCTGGCAGCTCTACCTCTAAAATATAAGGTCTGACAAGTAAGTTCTCAAGTTCATCCTAGAAAAAGGATGAGTATTATTGCTGACTATCAACTATGATCACCTTTGAAGTACTCCCCTTGGGAAGCTATTCACTGTCACCAGCACCTAGTCCACCCATCAAAACAATTTTGGAACTCTTTCTGGAATGGCTATCATTGCTGTCACTGTATTACCTTGAGGTCCTGAATGTCATCAAAATGTCTTCCTTTCAATATTTCCTTTATCTTCAGGTAAAGAAAAGGCATTGGGGGCCAGATCAGGTGAGTAGAGAGAGTGTTCCAATACAATTATTTGTTTACTGGCTAAAAACTCCCTCACAGACAGTGCTGGGTGAGCTTATGCATTGTTGTGATGTAAGAGCTCTTTTGGGACCATTTTTGCACACACCTTTCTCATGCCAAGATTTTCCGTTAAGATTTTACTAATTGCTTCTCTATCGATGTTTATTTGGTCTGCTATGCTTCTCACAGTCAGCCAATGATTTTGAAACACAATTTGATGAATTTTTGCGATATTTTCATCAGTTCTGCTTGTTGCTGGCCATCCTGATCTCTTTTCATCAGTGACGCTTTTTGTCCCTTCAGAAAAATGTTCAATCCATTGTTCACTGCTATTGTCTTCATGGCATTATCCCCATAAACTTGGACTAACATGTCCCTGATTTTAATTCCACTCTTGCCAAGTTTAACAAGAAATTTAATGCTTGTTCATTGCTCTAATTCGAACTCCGACATTCTTGCGATGACAACTCTGATGACCATTCCAAAAAAGGAGTTTCAAAATTGCTTTGACGGGTGGACTAGGCACTGACATTGGTGCACAGCTTTCCAAGGGCAGTACTTCAAAGATGACCGTAGTGATATTCAGCAACGAGGTACGTAGCACTTTTTCTTGGACGAGTTCACTCACTTAATTGTCAGACCCCATACATCTAGAAGAAAATCACTTCTCACCACTTTCTTCACCACCCCTCTGGCCCATGCCATCTGGCTCTCATCTGGATCATCGTAATAGCCTCACTCTCTTCTGCTCATACCCTCAGTAGTCTATTAGCACTGTAGCCAGGTTTATTGTGAAAATCTTAAGGTGAGTGACATCATTTATCTGCTCAAAACCTTCCAGTGACCTCTCCTCCCACTCAGGGCAAAAGACAATTTGCTTATTCTTACCTGTGAGAAGCTCTGTGATTTGACCCCTTCACCTCTCTGACCCTCAACACCTTTCCCTGTCTCCCTTGTTCCCTCTGCCACCCTGGCTTCTATACAAGTGGTCCTAGAACATGCAATTTGTGCTCTCAAGTTCTTTGCTTTTGCTTCTCCACTTTTCTAGTTCATTTCATTAAAAAATTATCTTCTCTTTGAGGCATTCCTTGGCTGCTTTTTTTTTTTTTTTTGAGAGGGAATCTTGCTTTGTCTGAAGTGCAGTGGCACAATCACATCTCACTGCAGTCTTGACCTCGTGGACTCAGGCAACCCTCCTACCTCACCCTTCTGACTAGCTTGGGACTGAAGGTATGTGCCAAGACATCCAGGTCATTTTTTAAAAATATATTTTATAGAGATAGGTCTTACTCTGTTGCCCAGGCTTCTCCCAAACTCCTGGCCTCAAGTTATCCTCCTGCTTCGGCCTCCCAAAGCGCCAGAATTACAGGCATGTGTCACTGTGCCTTCCCTGGCTGCATTATTAAAATTTCAATTTCTTCAACCCCTGATATTTTTTATATTCTTTCTTCACTTTATTTTTCTTTTTTGTCTCACTCTGTCACCCAGGCTGGAGTGCAGTGGCACGATCACAGCTCACCACAGTCTCAACCTCCTGGGCTCAGGCGATCATTCTGCTTCAGTCTTTTGAGTAGTTGGGACTACAGGTGTGCACCACAATGCCCAGCTAATTTTTTAAATTTTTTTAGAGGTGAAGTCTCACTATATTGCCCAGATTGGCCTCAAACTCCTGGACTCAAGGCTTTGGGAGATTTAGGGGAGAGGGGATGGCATGGCCTGGAAGTGGCAAGTAAGGGCACTGAGGACAGCTGCCACGTTTGGGCCCAGTTATAGAGACAAAAACAGTTACCATCTAGTGGTGTACTCAGGGGTGAGTCAGGCTAGAGTTCCAGCAAGATGAGATTGGGACTGTGGCAGATTTTGTTGATTACAGATGTCTGTTCTCAAGGAAAGAGAGGATGAGACCCCAGTTGCAGAGGGAAGAAAGATCAGATCAGACTATTATGGGATTAGCAGAGCCATATGGGATGAGTGTGGGGGTGAAGTGGCATTGTCTGACCTTCTTGAGGTTGCTGAAGAAAATAGGGGTGGAGGAGACTATGATGGGATTATTTCTGGAGGATTTCTGGGCTGACAAAGGGGAGGAGGGTGTGAGTCACTAAAAAAGGAAGTCAGGGCTCATGTCCACAGGCAGGCAGAGCTCTGTGGGCTCATGGTTCAGTCATTCTGATGGTGACTTTGAGTGGTGGTGCCAGAAGCATGATCTAGAGGGACTTTCACATATTCCACTTATATAATGGACCTCAGTTAGTAGTGGGCAGAGGGAAGGTCTTCACAGCCTTCATTAACATGAGCAAAGTAATTTCCTCCATCTAAAAGAATAAGGTAACAAGTGCTTGTCTTGCTTGACATTCTTGAATTCATCACTCTTGAGATCACATACGTCACTTGACATACTGGAAGGGAGAATCCGATTGATCTCTCTTTAGTAGGAAAATCAATGGTCCACAAAGTACTTAGATGGAAGCAAACTTTAAATTAACAACAACAAAAAATACTGAAGAGTTGGCCTGGAATTTTAGGGACGAATAATTCCGAGGTGGCTTAGTAAGAGTTTCATTGAGAAGGAGATCACTTTTCTTTTTTTTTGAGTTGGAGTCTCACTCCATCGTACAGTGGCCACTCCCGGCCACCGCAGCCTCGACCTGCTGGGCTCCGGTGATCCTTCCAGTTCAGCTTTCCAAGTAGCTGGAACTACAGGCGTGTGCTACCATGCCCGGCTAATTTTTTGATTTATTGTAGAGATGAGGTCTCGCCAAGTTGCCCAGGCAGATCTCGAACCCGCGGGCTCAGGCAATCCACTCACCTCAGCCTCCCAAGGCGTGGGATTACAGGCTGAGCCACCGAGCCCGGCAGGAGATCACTTTTCATGGAAAACAACCTGACTTGCTTATTCACTTATTTTTTAAAAGATAGAGTCTCACTATACTGCCCAGGCTGGAGTACAGGGACTATTCACAGGCATGATCATAATGCACTGTGGCCTTGAACTCCTGGCTTCAAAGAATCCTCCCACTTCAGCCTCCAGAATGGCTGAGAGTACAGGTGCCCATCGCCATGCTCGGATGGCCTAGTTTATCAAAATAGAGCACCTCCTGGGTGCCAACTTTGAAGCATGTCTCCTGGTGCAGGAAGACCACGTTGCTGAATGCCCTCTCCACAGGGCACTGATACTGATAGAATCATCTGGTAGTCTTCTTTCCAATGCTTCTGCAAAGAAAATGTTAGTGATAGATTGAGGAGTTTAAGACAGTGAACACCCTTTTTTCAGGGAGAGTGACATTTGGTGGGGGGAAAGGAAAGCACTTGAGGGTAAAGGGAGAATGAGTCGTACTTTTCTCCCTCTTTCCAAATCAGAAACTGCTCCAATCTCCCTTTTCCCTCATGAGTCAGAAAAATAAAGTGATACAAAATCCAGTCTACTCCTATGCCTTGAGGCATGACTGCAGCTAAACCATTAGGGGATGCAAATTGAATCCTCTCTGACTAAAATTCAGTGCAGAGCACATCATATGGGCCACATGCTATAAAACCACCCAGCGGGCTTTCCCCGAACACGAGCGGGCAGACTCTGCTCAGGTGTGGGTCGGGGGAGGTTTGACTTTCTGGGCTCTTCGAAGTCAAGTCATACTTTACCGTTTTTTCTTAAGTTAACAAATAACAAACTAAGGTTGAGATCAGTTTTAGTCACTGAATTTTGAAAAATGGGACATTTCATAAACTTGGTGTTTTCTGAAAAGCAGTGCTAGTGGTAGGGAGTAAATAATTTTCTTCCTTCCTTCCTTCCTTTCTTTTTTGAGTTGGAGTCTCACTCTTGTTGCCCAGGGTGGAGTGCAGTGGCACGCTCATGGCCACCGCAGCCTCGACCAGCTGGGCTCAGGCCATCCTTCTGCCTCAGTGATAACTTGTTTCTAACCTTACTGCTTTGGAGTCTGCAATGAAACTCTTCTCAGGTGGGTTTCACCTGCCTACATGAAAATGATAGATAGAACTGAGGCATTTTTTTACTGTAAGCTTCTATGACTCCTTGAAAAGTCTAATGGCAATAGTATGGTGGTTCCCTCCCCCAACAAAATAAAAACAGAATTACCATAGGATCCAACAATCCCACTCCTGGGTGTATACGCAAAAGAATTTGAAAGCAGGGTCTCAGATATATTTTTTGAGTCAGTGTCACATTCTGTTTCCCAGGCCAGAGTGCAGTGGCATGATCACAGCTCTCCACAGGCTCAACCTCCTGGGCTCAGGAGACCCTTCCACACCAGCCTCCAGAGTAGCTGATACTACAGGCATGCACCACTGTGCTAGGCTAATTTTTTTTTTTTTTTTTTGTAGAGATGAGGATTCTCTATGTTGCCCAGTCTGGTCTCGAACTCCTGGGCTCAAGCAATCCTCCCTCCTTGGCCTCCCAAAGTGTTGGAATTACAGGCATGAGCCATTGTGCCTGGTCTCAGAGATATTTATGATATTTTTACACTCATATTCATAGAAGATGTATTCACAATAGCCAAAAGGTGGAATCAATCCAAGTGTCCATTGGTGGGTGAATGGATAAACAAAATGAGGTACTTGTGTATAATGAGATATTATTTAGCCTTAATAATGAATGAAATTCTGACATATGCTATAACGTGAACTTTAATGACATTAGGTAAGTGAAATAAGTCAGTCACAAAAGGATAAATACTGTATGATTCCACTTGTTTGAGGTACCTAGAGAAGAAACATAAAAATGTATAGAGACAGAAAGTTGAATGGTGGCTTCCAGAGGGTGAGGGAAGGGAAAATGGGTAATTAGTATTTAAGGGGTATAGATTTGCAGTTTGGGGGTCTGGAGATGATTAGTGATAATGGTGAAGCTGGGAAATTTTGTTACGGTATTTTACCAGTTTTTTGTTTTTTTTTTTTGTAAGTGAATAGCTCTATGGATTGACATATTCTAGGTATTTCAGATAAATGAAATCATGCAGCATGTGGTCTTTTGTGACTGGCTTCTTTTCCATACCATAATGTTTTCAAGGTTCATTTATGTTGTAGCATGTGTCAGAGTGCCCTTCCTTTTTAAGGCTGAATACTATGCCACCGTATTGATATACCACATTTTTCCAGGAGTTGGGGGTGATGACCTAATCAATGAAGAGTGACCTCTATGGGATAAGGGCTTTCTTTATGGAGTGATGAAAATGTTCTGAAATTAGATTGTTGTGACAGTTGCACAACTCTGTGATTGTAATAAAACTCCCTGAATTATACACTTTACAAGTGCACATTTTATGGTGTATAAATTATCTCAGTAAAGCTGTTATTAAAAAACTGGGATGGGGGAGGAGTGAGGGAAGGAACCAATGACATATTAGATTCATTAACAAAAGTGCAGTGTCTATAAAAATTGTAGTGAGAAAGCACATATCTAAAGTCAGAAGACCCAGTGGTGTGATTTTGGTCAAGTATTAATTGTTTTCAGACCTCGCGTGGATAGCCTGGGGATGGCATGGAGAGACTCAGGTCTTTGAGACCCTTCTTGCACACATCTTGTGCTTTGCCATGTCACCAGCTGCCTCTAAGCAAGTAAGCAACAGCTGCAGGTGAATCTGGAACAGATGTCAAGCTGAAATTTCATTCCGGCAATTACTTTCCGCACAAAGTCTTTTCTTTCTGTTAAAAAGCTCTCTCACTTACTCTCCTTTACGTCAATGTGATTGAAGTCAAGCAGGCCTAAGTTACCCCTCTCAAGTACCAAGGAGACACAAATGTCCCAGCCAGCACTGGAGGGAAGGGCAGGATTTCTGAATATGCGTATCTAAAGAAAATGCAAAATTATATGCACAATGTTGCTACTTTTTTGTACATACTGACTTTTGCAGAAATATTCTCTTCCCTTACCCCAATTCTCTGTGCTCTGAGATATTTCACTAAGGGGTTCCTTATCAATTGCCCTTGATTGTGAGTTTTTGCAGTTTCTTTCTTTTTTTTTTTTTTTTTTGAGTTGGAGTCTCGCTCTGTCACCCAGACTGGAGTGCAGTGGCCACTCCCGGCCACTGCAGCCTCGACCCGCTGGGCTCCGGCGATCCTTCCGCCTCAGCCTCCTGAGTAGCCGGAATTACAGGCACGCGCTACCATGCCCAGCTGATTTTTTGATTTTTTGTAGTGATGAGGTGTCACCAAGTTGCCCAGGCGGGTCTCGAACCCGCGGGCTCAGGCAATCCACTCACCTCGGCCTCCCAAAGGCGCGGGATTACAGGCTGAGCCACCGAGCCCAGCTCTGCAGTTTATTTCTTACATCACACCCAGTTCGGAGGAATGATGTGACCTTTCTTTCTGGTCATCTCTTTCTGATCATCCCTTTGATCCCTACAGGCCCAAGGAGACTTAGACTTGAAGTTACTGTCATTCCCTTTGCCCCATCTTGAAGTTGCTCTTCAAAGACAGAAAAGTGCCACTCAACCAATTTTCTCATTTCCTCACCAACATTTTACATATGATCGTGAGCTCCTATTAGAAAAAAATGGGTCAACAAAAGAATAAGTAGCTGTCTACTCTCTGAACTTTTTAGGGGTGGTATACATGCATTTCCAGTTTGTTCCACTCAGGAGAAATTCAGAGTGTGTGTTCAGAAGACAGGCCTTCTCTAGGAGTGAGTACCCATCCATGCCAAAGAGCCAGAGATTTACTAATTAAACTTTCAACTGAAGATGGGGGAATATTACTATTATGTATGAAAATACTGAATTGATAAGAAGTATTGTGCTCCTAGGACAATAGGAAGTAGAAGAATAAAAGCATAGGAATGTTTGATGAGGAGGCTTATGCTTGAGGTTTGGGGAATGTACTGGAAGCAAAAGAAAAAGATTTTTTTAGGGAGGAAAGATCAGACATTTTATGCCTCCTAATGTGAGAAACTTCAGGTGTGTTGAGTTGCTGACACCTCAAACTTTCTAGAGCCAGTGCCTCAAAATATTTATCTCATCATGAAAACTTCTTAAAATATTATTTTGAAAAACCCTGTCCACTCAGGTATATTTGCAGAGGTGAATGATATTTCAATACATTTATAAAAGTCAAAGGCTCAGCCTATGGCCTCACTGGAGGTGAACGTTATCATGCTCCCACCAAAGAAAAATATCTATCTTACTTTAAAAAGGAATCTTTCATTTTAGGCTCTCTGGAAAAGTTTAAAATAGAGAAATATTATTTTCCTTAGAAAATCTAATAAATAATTCAGACCAACTATAAATCTCAATAAAAAACTTTTTTCTTTTTCAGTGAGTCTCAGTTCACTGACTTTATTGGAATGTAGTTGTTCTTTGGCTATTCTACATCTAATCACAGTGCTTTCTGGAAGTGGCCTCTGGTTTTCTTTTCTTTCTCATTACAGTCATTGTGATTCTGGTGAATTTTATTCCACTCCTGACTCTGAGGGTGGACATGTGACCTAAGTCTGGCCAATCAAAACACGGCCCCCATCTAGGGATAGTGACTGGTTTGAGCATAGACACATGACCCATGTGAGGCCAATTAGAGACAACACAGTTAAATGCAGGACATTGAGTACATTTTAAAACAAGTTATCATTATAGGTAACTGGGGCTTAATCTTGCTTTGAAATCCTGGGAGCAAGTGTAGAACACATGCCACAGAGTTATCCCACCCTAGGGGCAAGAGAACTGGGTGTTTATACCATGACTCCCATCAGTCATTGGTTGAGGATTACTGGGGCAGTGGTGGTGGTGGTGATGGGATCATTAATTCCCTTGCATTTTGGGCTCAGATGGTCAGAGAAAGCCCTCAGGCAAAGCAATGCATTTGGAAGTTTGTTCTGCTTGTACCAAAATATTAAGGGCAAGGAGGATATGGGTGGGGCATTGAGAGTGACTGCTACAATAAATGATCTTCGTACAATAGAGTTTATTCTATTTTATAGTAAGCACTTAGTAAATATTAGTTACTGATATTATTATTCATTCAACAAATACCTATTTTATCATGTATGGTACATGCACTGTGCTAGATGCTGGGAATAACACAATAAGCAAGACGGAGACAATGCCATCCCTTAAGAAACTGACAATGTGTAGTAGATGCAAGCAAGTAATAAATTATGACTAAGGATAGGGAATGTTTGGGGTACTGGAGAATACACGTAAGAGGAACCTAACCCAGATGCATTTTCCTGGCATCTTCTCTGGGGACCAGTAATGTCCACTGCAACAGCGGGAAATAAAAATTAGAGAGGGATTAAAAAAAAAAAATGACAGACGTAAAAGAGAAGCTGTGATTTTACTGTACATCTTTTTGTAGTGTTGAATCTATTACCAAACAAAAAATCATTGTTAAAAAGAAAAAATATTCCATTTAAAAAGAGTAAGGCTGGGCTCGGAGGCTCAGCCTGTAATCCCACGCTTTGGGAGGCCGAGGTGAGTGGATTGCCTGAGACCGCGGGTTCGAGACCCGCCTGGGCAACTTGGCAAGACCTCATCTCTACAATAAATCAAAAATCAGCCGGGTGTGGTAGCGTGCGCCTGTAGTTCCAGCTACTTGGAAGGCTGAGGCGGAAGGATCGCCAGAGCCCAGCAGGTCGAGGCTGCTGCCGGGAGCGGCCACTTCACTCCAGTCTGGGTGACAGAGTGGGACTCCAACTAAAAAAATAAATAAAATAAAAAAGAGAGTAAATCTAGTAAGCTCCAAAATAGAATAGAACTGCCAACTGTCGTAGTAACCTAAGTGACCATCTGTAAGGTGTGGCTAAGGAGATTTGGGAACACAAGTCCAATCTGAGTGATGGGAGTTTAAGTCACACAAAGGCATGACTGGGATGCAATAGCATCCAAAAGTTTAAACATAGCGTAATGCACTCTGGCTGGTCTGAGGAAAGGTGGTGCTCCCATCAAGGGGGTGGCACAGAAACCTCAGAGATCAGAGTCAGAAATTCAGTGTCTGTCATTATGACACTGGGGCAGTCAGCAAAGAGGCCACACAAACCAGCCGTCGAGTTGCTGAGTCTTCCTAGCAGGGCTTTGGAGGGTGCTAAACCGACAATTGTTGGATCAAATGAGTTCAGTTTGAAATGGATACATTAGCCTACACAAGTCAATAACTGCTACTCCTGGCTTTTCACCCACTGTATAGCCCTTTGATACAATCTGGTTTTCCATGTGGATAAGCCTACAGAGGCAGATTAGTCCCTTCTTGTGAACTTTCTGGTCTTTTGACAGTTGCACATTTCTTAAATGAGTGCACTGTCTTTTCCCTGCTTGGTTGGTGTGACTCAGGGACCCTAAACCTGATTATCTCCTCAAGGCAAGCTGACAAAAATCGTGTTTCTGAAACTGCAGAGGCAAGCACAGGACTCGAAGTGCATTGGTCCCACCAAAATAAGTATCCTGTGGGCCCTAAATCACATTTCTTTTTTATTTCACTCTAACTACAAGTACATAGCCAGAATTTTGAAGGTATATGTTGTTGGCAATGACGTATAGCATTCAGCTCAGTGCCAGCCCATTGCTCAAATCAAAGGTCACTGTTCACATTGGCAAAATCCACATAGGATTTAGTAAGTGTTAATATTTTACTATATTTGCTTCAGATAGACAGGGGGTGCCAAAAATGTATGCACATTTTAAGTATGACATTCCCTCAAAAGACGGCATTAATCAAATGAATGCTAGCATCACCATGTAACAGGCAGGACAGTTAAAGAAAATGGCGGAAGCATGGTTGAGCGAATGTCATACTGCACATTGCTACTATAATTTAATTCAATCTCGAAAAGTAATACATGGATAATGCTCTTAAAAATATATATATTTTTCTCTTAAAGTAATACATGGATAATATCTCTTAAAAAGAATATGTATTTTCTTTCTTTTAGGAAATAAAGCATGCCATGGTCACCTTTTTTTTCTGTCACGACCTTTGTTCTTCCCTTTTAAAAGTTATAATATCCGAAGTTAATATGCATTGTTTTCTCCCATGTTTTTATATTTCTACTATATATGCCTGAACTTATAAGTAATGTAATATGGTTTTGTAAATTTTTAAACTTGAGATTAATGATGTCTATAATTCCACCATTTGTTCAGTTGTTTACTCAATATTGTATCTCCTAGACTTACTTATATAGCTATACGTGTTTGTGCTTACATTTAAAATTTTAGTATGCATACTCGGCTGTAAGGTTTTCCAGATATCACAAGTCAATAATTATCCCTGTACTCCTCCTCAAAAAGACAAGGACCTTTGTGTGCTTTAACTGCACACTGAAAGCCTTTCTCCCATCTTTCTTGTTATTGTCTTGGATTAAATTCTAACTTGTTAATATACATCGTTTTTATTACTAATTCACCTGAGTGTGTGTTCACTGTTGTTACATCTCTGTATATCTGCCTGAATGTATTTTTTTCTGAATAACCTTCTTTCTTAATTGTTTCAAAGAAACTTGAAGTTTCATTGCTCTCTTAACTGGAAATCTATACCACATATTTTTCACAAAATGGGATTATATTATAAATGCAGTGTTAAAATTTGCTCTTTTTGCCTAATGATAAATATAACTCTACATATTTGTTTCTAAAGCCCAATTTAATTCCATAATCTAACTTACCGATCCTCTATTGATATATATTTAAATAGTTTCCAAACATTTGCTGATAAGATTAATATTACCGCGAACAGCCTTGAAAACATAGATCTTTGTGCATTTGATTTGTTCCTGTCTGGTTAAATTCCTGATTATAGCATTTCAGAGTCAAAGTGATACATATTTCAAACTTTGATACATATTGCTAAGCTGCTCTCAGAGAAATTGTTACATCTCCACCAACTTTGTGTGTTTTCCTGCTTTCTGAATACTTCATTTAAAATGGTTTATCAGTCTTTTTAAAGTTTCGACCAACTTTTCATTGATTATGAGTGAGGCTGAGAGGCCATACTGGCATCCGTCTCACCTTGGGGTGTTCATAGTTTTCACAGAAAACACCTGCATGCGTCTCACCTTGGGGTCTTCATACATGCTCGACTTTCAGGTTTCCTCCTAAGCATCCCTCGGAGAAGCCCTGCCGGGCTCCCAGACTAGTCTAGGTCCTTCTGCCCCAACTTCTCAGAGCACCCTCCACTTTTTTTTTTTTTTGAGTTGGAGTCTCACTCTGTCGCCCAGACTGGAGTGCAGTGGCCGCTCCCGGCCACCGCAGCCTCGACCTGCTGGGCTCCGGCAATCCTTCCGCCTCAGCCTTCCAAGTAGCTGGAACTACAGGCGCACACCACCACGCCCGGCTAATTTTTTGATTTATTGTAGAGATGAGGTCTCGCTTGCCCAGGCGGGTCTCGAACCAGGGCTCAGGCAATCCACTCATCTCAGCCTCCCAAAGGCGCGGGATTACAGGCTGAACCACCGAGCCCGGCTAGGACCTTGCTTTCTATTTGTTATTAGGTAACACAAAACTGTTATGTCTGTAATGACTTAGAGGTTTTAAGTTTCATGTCTGCGGTTCTAAAACATAACTCATTAGCATCTTCAATGTCTTTCTTCCCGCCAGCTTGTATCAGAAGTGGAGAGAAGTAGTGCAGGCCAGGAAAAGCAGAGGACACACAAAGACTAGACTAGGAAATGACCAGGAAGAAGAAAGCAGCATCAAAGCGTTGTTACTAGGAGCTATGCTGTGCTGAGAGGTGACCATGGCAACAAGGGAACTGAGATGATGAGAGAACAAACAAGCTCCAACAATGTGAGCGTCTTTGTCTCTTATCAGAGCACCTGATTGCTTTCAGAGGTAAGACAGCCAAGTTCTGTATTGCGTTTTCTTGCTCTAGAAAGCAAATGAAGGTTTTGGCAGGATCACAATCAAAGAATACTCAGATAAGGGTAACAGAATGCAGTTCTCTGCATGACAGCCTGCTGAACATCTCTTGGATATTTTACTCAGCCTTTTAAAACTTACCATCAGTGTGAATACATATTGCAACTAAGGGGGACCCCAGCGCATCTGAAGCAATGACATTAGGAAGAGCAGGTGTTTCCATCTTCATTAGCCTGTTTGATGGCATGATTGGAAGCAATCCTGCACAGCTGCTTCAGGGAATGGCAGATCCATTCCTTATTAACTGCTTAGTCATCCCGACTTCCTCACTGGCTAACACCGTTCTCTGATGTACTCTGAAGAGGCAGACAAAAAAATCTGCCATATTTTCACAAAGAGAAGATGCAGTTTGAACAGCACTGACTTGGTTATGGACAATCTCTCTCTCTCTCTCTCTATCCCTTTTTTTGAATCAGGGTCTCACTCTGTCACCCAGGTTGGAGTCTGGTGTCACAATCACGGCTTACCACAACCTTGAATTCCTGGGCTTAAGTGATCCTCCCACTTTAGCCCCCCAAGGAGATGGGACTACAGTGCATGCCACCATGCCCAGCTATTTATTTTTAATTTTTTTAGAGATGAAATTTTGCAATATTTGCCCAGGTTGGTCTGAAGCGCCTAGGCTCAAGCAATCCTCCAGCCTAGGCCTCCCAAGAGCTGGAATTACAAGCCTAAGCCACTGCAGCCAGCTGACAACCTCTTCTAATAACAAAGAAAGTACTTAGTATAGAGAGAAAAAGTTTGATATGTCTTAGTATTGATTATCTTTTAGAAATGGATGAAACATACATACATATGTACACACATACATATGTATATATTCCCTTAAGAATACTACAGAGTCTATGTAGTCTAATAACATAATTACACATTTAAATTGTGCCGGGACTTTTGACATTTCTTGGTTTTGTACAGGTTATGAGAGAGCAGGTTCTTAATTCTATCACTACCCGAATGTGATTTATTTTTGGTTAGAGGGAATGATAATTTTCTTCTATGGTGATGATGGATACAATGGTGTTCCTATTGTTGAGCTGATTATTTCAAAATGTAATTTCTAGGTTGGAAAATTATATTATAAGTATATTAATGCTACAAGGGATAATTTGCAAAGCAAAACATATTGAGGTGACAGCTAAGTTATCACTTTTATTTTGTGTTAGTTTATTTGGTGAACTTGCTTATTACCTTAGGTTTTCTGTTTCTAAGAGTTGATACCTGTTGCCAAGTTACTGTTCATTCTCCCTGCACAGTTTGTGAAAAGAAACTTAGTGCTGATACTCAGTTTTCAGAAATGGTGCAAAATATTTCTTAGATTCCTATTTGTTTATCTTCTCCTCTGCCTATATTACAATTTTTATTGTCTCTTTTATATAACCTACTTTTTTATAATTCTTGATTTTTCTGAAAAGCTATTTTGTGACAAACTAAATGAGATAATAAGGGAAAAATTGGTTCTAGAAAAGTTTTCTTTCACCAGTTTCTGCCTCAGTGAGGGGATACCCAATGTCACTTAAACAGCCATTAATCAACTTTTAGTAAGGAATTTTTATCCTCCGAAAATATAAGAACTATGGCCTATGGGTGCTAGTCAAGAACGCTATCTTAACTTCTGTTCTTTTTTTTTTTTTTTGCTTTGTTTTAAGCATGATTACACAGTAGTAGGTGTTTATGTAACAAATTCTATGCAGATCAAAATATTTTCCTATCCTTCACCTCTGTTATTGTCTATGAAGTAATATGTACTATTTTCATGTCTCAGATGGAGAAACCAAGGCAAAATGATGAACTACTTTATCTGCCATTATGTGGCAGTTGAGGTTTGATCCTTGTGCTGAGACTCATACTCTTCCTTCTATGAAGCACATCCTCTGTTAAGAGAGAAAAAAAAAATGTGGTATGAACGTAGAAAACAAGCAGGGTCAAGCAAGTGAATATGATGGGATAGATTGGTTGTTTTTGTGCTGGGCATACCTAGCTGGTTCCACAAGACTCTGCTTTGATTTAATGAAATCTGAGATCTTGGTTTCCTAAGTTGTTCTTTTAGCTCCTATTTCCTAATTTTAATTTTACTGAAAGATGCATGTAGAGAAAAGTTCTATGGGAGTGGCAACTTGCAGTTTAATAGGGCATGTTGAAGTTGTTTATAAAACTCCACTGGTGGAATGCTACATGGTCTCTAACTTCTTTATTTCTGCTGGCCTTTTCAGCCCTCACCACCAAACCCAGGAGAAGAGGCCCTTTAAAGTAATATGATGAGAAAGGTCACTACTGGTAATAAAGACCTGTGAACGCTCGCCTTGGAAGAAGTTAAAGATCTAGGCGCAGTAGGGCATTCTAATGTAGATAGAGGAAGGCCACACAAGAACAGGGTAAAAATATGAAAGAGGAAAGGAGGATGCCAAGGGAAAGGAGAGTTCTGGATGCCTTTGTAAGACAAACCCAGCAGTGCCTGAAAAGCCACCTGCAGGCAACAGTAAAGACACATTACCCCTTTCTCTATACTCAGAGTAATGTCTTCTTGCTAAAAGTTACACTGGCTTGTGTCAGATGCTAATGCTGATGTGGGGTGAAATAGCAGGAGTATTTTTTGGCTTTTTTGAGTTGGAGTCTCACTCTTGGTCACCCAGGCTGGAGTGCAGTGACACGCTCACAGCCACCACAGCCTCGACCTGCTGGGCTTAGATGATCCTTCCACCTCAGCCTTCCAAGTAGCTGAAACTACAGACTGCACGCCACCATGCCCAACTAGTTTTTGTGATTTATTGTAGAGACGAGGTCTAACCAAGTTGTCCAGGCTGGTCTTGAACCCCCGGGTTTATGCAATCCTCTCACCTTGGCCTCCCAAAGTGCTAAGATTACAAGCTGAGCCACCGTGCCCGGCTATGCTTGTGGTTTGTGAATAGTCTTGATTTTTTAAAAAATTATGAACGTGGTAGGGAATAAGAATTTATGCCTCCAGTCTAAGAGGTGAAATATCTGTTGGAAGCCATGGAGAAAATTTTTATTTATGTGGGTAATTTTCTTTAAAACTTAGATTGGATTTTCAATGTTCATTTAATTTCAAGTTCTATTTCTAACCAAAACCACTCTTGATATTTATTGGCAAAAGCCATGACTCCATTAGGAGAAAGCATAAAATTCTGCTCTTGATATATTTTTGTTTTGCTTTGTTTTGCTTTACAAACTTCTTTATAAATGTATTTTCCCCATGTTTACTGCCCGAGGAGCCATCTGCCAAGGTGTAAACAGATTCACATAGTACATTGACAAAGCTTGGTTTGTCAGTAGAAAATTAATACCTGTTTTGTTTTTATTGCTAATACAATTGATCTTAGGAAACCATTTAATTATTTTTTTGTTTATCGCAAAGTTTTGCCACATTATTAACACCTGGACTTTCTTTCCTTTTAATTACAAAAATGGATGAAATCTATAATAAGTATTTGTGTGAAACAATGCTTAACATAGCAAAGATTGTATTGAGGTATAGTTATTTGTGTTTCCCCCATGTCTACACAATAAAAATATATTTTAGTACTTTTTTATTTTTTGGTTACAGAATTCTACACATAAAGTGCACAAGCTGACACATGGGAAGTATTAGGATCATGAAGAGATGATATCAATGAAATTTCAGTACATACAAAATATTGTCCAACTTGTCCTTTACAACTCATTGGATATTACCCTTTGAGAGAAGAAAGCAATTCTCTTCAGAGTATAAATTATGTCATAAACAAAGTGGGTGAAAATAATAGCTAAAGAAATGCTCAGGTCTTTTTTCTTTTACTGGACATTTTTAGTCTGTAAAGAATTTTAGTTCTCTCTTTCCACCACTTCTCACCTAATTTATCTTAACATTGTTTTTCAGCTCTGCTCTTCTAGAAAAAGTTGGCAAGAGCAGAACAACATGGCAATTGAAACAATCTCCTCTCAGTTCTTAAAGAAAAATTAGCAGTGTGGTCATTTTTTTTTTTCCAGTGGTTGATACTTTTTCGTAGAAACTTATATAAAAATAATGGATCTTTTTTCTTACTGTCCATATGACTTTGAACATTATTCAATTCTCCAGCTTCCTAAAATAATGATTTTTTTGTAGAACTCTCAAACAACTTCTGATTAAAGATGGTCACATAAAAACACTTTTTGTCCTCCAGTTCCATGAAGCTTACTGGACTACCTTAAATAAAAGCAAAAAAGGACTACATATCACAATAGGATTTACACAATGCAGTAGATTAGGTATTAAAAAATCACTTCATTTTTCCAAGAATTTACATTTGAAATAATTTCTCTTTTTAAAAAATTGTCAAATAGGTGATACAAATATTTAAATAAGAGTTTGCGAGAAAAAGCTGATGTCTTCACAGGAATAAAAGTTTCCCATAAATTTTGCTTATAATAAGGGCTAAATGGACACTGAGTAACAAAGGGCATGTGATAAAAGCAGAATATTCATTCAAAAAGGAGACTGTACATGTGAACATTCAAATTTCTGTTCACAATTCCAGTGAGTTGATAATAGCGTGAAGAATATCTGTTTATACAAAATGGCAAAATTCTGGAAACATTAAATTCAAGAGTTAGGACATCTGAAGATATACAAAAATATGTAAATTTTCCACAGTCAAAAATGAACATTCTAAAAGTTAGTGTATTTTCCTTATGTATTAGCCAAAAATTCTGTTCAAATTAACGGCATAATTTAACTCACAGTGCAAACTTTTCATAGAATAATCCCAGTTGCTTTACATAGGATGTATGTTTGTAAAAATGTAGTTAATATGTGTCTTCTCACTATATTTTCAAATGAACTGGATAAAAAATTGCCGTACATATATTTATTTTACCAAGGCAGCATGAGTTAACTGCGAACTTGAGACTGTCAAAATGGAATTCACATTTTACAAGATTAAAATTTAGCAATATTCTGCATACTGAATAATAAAATATATCAAAATGCTTCTCAAAATAAATAGGCTGCTTTAGTTTTGTTACTAAAGCTTATATTTAAATCGTTGTTGACAGAGACACAATAAATGCTACTATTTTTATTTAACTAATGAAAAACAGCCATTTAATTTTAGTATCAAAAATTGCATTCGAGTTTATTTGGAGACTTGACCCTTTTTAATGATGAGAAAAAGGAGTGAGCCAAAGAAGGGGTATGTGGTTTTCTGAACAACAACTACAACATATTACAATTTTGTTAAAATCTTTCTAAACTGTTAGTTTAAATAAGACAAGTACGAAGAAGGAAGATGCTTGTATATGTATGGTAATATTTGGATTAAAGAAAATCTTCAAAGATGAAGAAAATGTGAAAATTTTCACCGAGAAAAAAGGAGGAGGGTTTTAAAAAAAAACTCCTAAGGGTCTGAGATTTTACCCTACTTTAAAACTCACAAGTCAGCCTGTCATAGTTTCATGGCAGAAAGCTTGAGACAAAGGGATTTATTACTCACAGCAACAGCAGAAGCCAAAGTATCAGCTTTTCTTCAGTGATCTCTCAAACCTCAGTTACAACAGGGCAATGCAAAGAAGGCCAGGTGATACTTGCCCATGCAGTGGATGGCATTACAGGAAAGAAACTCTTACCTTAATGAACACTCATCTTTCATCATGGGCGATAAGCATGTCTTGTGTTTTCTCCAGAGGGTGACACTATCTCCATCTTCTGGGACTGTAAGCAAACCTGCCCCTTATCTTCTCAGGTTGTCTGTCTTGCAAACATCTGTGAAAGAAAAGCCTGGAAAAAAGGGCAATCCATGTCTTGCTCATAAGACATGCAGAAAAGCAAGAGGCCCATAAGAAATAATCCCAACAACTACCCACTGCTTGTTTCTATACTTCTTGGCTTCTGTGAGCCAAGAAACCATATCGGAGGGACTGTCAAATTGAGCCCCTTGACTATACCAGTCTGTTAGCTACTCTGATTATCCTAACAGGGGTAGGTCAAATTTGTTGCGTTTGTCACTTAGAATTGGTTATACGTGGAACCCGCAGCAGTCAAGGGGCTCAATTTGACAGTCCCAATATGGTTTCTTGGCTCACTGGTTAGCCTTAGGACTTCTAGTTCAGTTCAAACAATTGTGTCCTTTCTTTTGGGGGACCCACCTGAGAGTATCAATGTCACTAGCCAGGCTGACTTCATCTGTGACATGGAATGACTGAGCGACTGTCAGGAAAATGGGGGATGGAGAAGACATCTAGGTGCTTTGCATGGGAGCTACAGAAATCAGGGCTGCTCTCTGCTATTTGTGATAAACTTCTCAGTAAGGTTAAAAGGAATGACAATCAAATTTTGGCCAGAGCTATTTGGCGGGAAATAACAGACCCAATAGTCAGTTAAAGATAAGTGTTTAGAAAAGCCATACTAAGCTTTGTTGTAAGAATAATCCCGGTATGTTCTTGTTTGTGTTACTCAAAAGAAATAGTTGAAGCTGAGTAATTTGTAAAGAGGCTTATTTGGCTCCCAGTTCTGCAGTCTGTACAGGAAGCAAGAAGCAAGGTCCCAGCGTCTGCTTCTGATCAGGGTCCAGAAAGCTTTACTCAGATTGGGAGATGAAGGGAAGCCTGCATCACGTGGAGAGAGAGGAAAGAAGAGAGAGAAAGGGGTGCTAGGTTCTTTTTATCAACTATCCTTCACAGGAACTAATAGAGCAAGTACTCACTCATTACCTTGAGGACAGCACCCAGTCATTCACGAGATATTTGCCTCCATGACCCAACATCTCCTCTAGGGCCCACCTCCCCCACTGGGGATCACATTTTAACATGCATTTTGAAAGGGACAATCACCCAAACTATATCACAGAAGCCATTCCAAAAGATGAACACCATTAATGTTCTTTACTCTCTTCCCAGGTGCCAGGGTCATTGTTGCCCCCGCCACGCCACAGCACAGGCGTGACCTATTCCAGTTATTGTAACTTCACCCATTTTGCAAACATCCCCAGCTTACATCTTTTGACTGGAATGAACAGGTGCAAGAAGGATAAAGGAACTTTAATAAAACTTTATAAAATAGATACCAATTATTTTTTTTCACCTTACCCTGTGAAAGGCACTTTCGGGGGAACTTAGCTGGCAGTAAACTCAGCTAAGAAATCATTATCCTTATGATCAAGTGGCATGACAATCCAACAAGATAATCCAGATGGCTAAACCAGAATTGAGCTTGAATCCTCATCCCCTTGTTGAAGAGTGTCCCAAATGTCTAGCCTAAGGTAACTGTTAAGGGATTGAAAAATATTACACCAGGAATCATCAGGACAGAATCTCTAACTTTTAAAATCAGGTCTATATAACTTGCCCACTTCTATCATCTTAATAAAGCCCAGGGGGTGGCCCAGAGGAGATAATCCCTTTCTGGAAATATACATATTTAGTGATCAAACTGCCTACCTAAAGTGTGAAGACTAGAAGGAGATTGGAAATACAAACTCTTTGAGCTGATTTTTTAAGCAGGCTATTTCAACATTTAATATCAAGTGTTTGTATGTTGCAGTAGGCATTTAAGGTACAGTTATCAACACTAGACTGAGTAGTATTTGGGACAAATATACTGTAGTTATAAATACTAGACTGAATAGTATTTGTGACAAAAGTGGCACGTGTCAGAATGCAAGTTGTCTGGAACATTGAAAATATGACGTAGGGTAGTTTTAAGGTGATACATAAATGAGTTAAAGGTGGCCCTTGTACATTGGCCCCTAAATTGTTTCCTTTTTCAGAGTAAGCTAGAACTATTTCCTCAAAGTTATCCAGTGTCAAACTCAAGTTCTTTTAATTTTTTAATTTTTAGAGACAGGGTCTCATTCTGTCACCCAGGCTGGAGTAGAGTAGCATGATCATAGCTCACTGAAACCTTGAACTCCTGGTTCAAGTCATTCTCTCATTCTCTCAGTTTAGCTTCCCGAATAACTGGGATAACAGGCATGTATCACACACGCTCAACTTTTGTTGTTGTTGTTGTTATGTTGCCCAGACTGATCTCAAACTCCTGGCCTGGCCTCAAGAGACCCTCCCATTTTGGTCTCCCAAAATGCTGAGATTATAGTAATAAGCCATTGTGCCTGGCCCAAACTCAAGTTCTTAAACATCCAATTGCTTTAAATATAGCCCAAAAAGCATATTTTGAGTCATGTATTTAGTCTGCCTGCTTTGCAAATCCCATGAAATTGCACCCAACACACGCTAATCATAGATAAGACAAACCCTACAGCTATAAAAATCCTCATGGTGGTTAATTTTATATATCAATTTGACTGGGTCATTAGGCTCCCAGATATTTGGTCAAATGTTATTCTACATGTTTCTGTAAGGGCATTTTTCGACGAGATTAATGTTTCTTTTTATTTTTTTTTAATTTTAAAGATGGGCAGTTCAATTCAGAATTAGGTGTACAAGTGGTCATCATTTCAATTGGTAGAATAAAGAGGACTGCTTCCCCCCATTGTGGGTATGCCTCCTTCAATCATCTGAGGGACAACCTACAAAGGAAAAAAAAAAGACTGACTCTCTCCCGAGTAAGAGAAAATTCTTCAGCAGATTGTCTTTAGACTGGAACTGCACCATCTGCTTTTCTAGGTTTCAAGCCTGCCAGCTCATACTGCTGAGCTAGAAACTGAATCCAGTTTTCCTGGCTCGATGTGAGTTTAACCAGTAACTTGTTACCAGATGAATTTTATAAATACCTCTTACATTAAAAACTTCAAGCAAGTCTCATCCGGTTGAGATATTCACTCCTGGAAGTCATAGAAACAAACTAAATACACTTTTAGGCTAAATCTAGCTTTAAAATATATTTTTAAATTACACTAAAAATGAAATATTTTAAAAAGCATACATTTTTAATAAATTCAACAATTTAGTTGAACCATACAGAAAGTTTGTCAATTGCTATATTATTCTGTCTCCAAATAAATAATTTTTAGCCCTAATTTTTCAACAAGTTTTGCTCTTTAATTCCCAGTCCAGAATATATTTAACCATGGTGTTCATGGGGGTTTTTTTTTTTTTTTTTTTTTTTTTGGTGTAGGGTATGCTTTGTGAGCAGAAACCTGACCCTGATGGAGCTTTTTGAAAACTTCTATATTGTATAATAGTAATTGTACAATAATGGCAAAAATAATTTTCTAAGAAAAAATATGTTAGTACATAGAATTCAAGGTAATTCACTTTACAATAAATGTCTATTTTTCTACCATATAAGATACATTGAACTTTTTGTAGAGAAAAAGGAAACAAAAATCAAACCCACCATATATTCTCTTTGCCATTATATGTATTTAACCATTCTTAATTTTCTATTAAGTACTCTCTTGTTTTATCATTTTAATCATTAAGTATAATAAGACTCAGCCATTATATTTAGAAATATAAATCACTGTTGCAAAGATTTTTTGCTAACTTAAATTAAAATTGCTTATATTTTGACTCTATTGTTATCTTTGGGGCAGCAGGAAAGGAGAATTTTGCTTATTTGAATCACAGATATTTTAATATTTCATAAGTTGAGAATGGGTTATCACTATGTAGAGAGTCGAACCATTCTTTCAACATGATGTGGCGCGGGAATCCAAGATTATTAAAGCCAGGTAGGCCTGAGTGCAATCTAACTCCAATGTTGTGAGTCTTTATTATCTATATGACTATATTAGTGTGCTAAGTCTGCCATAACCAAATACTACAGACCAAATGGTTTTAACAACAAAAATTCATTGGCTTACACTTCTGAAAGCTCGAAGCTCAAGGTCAAGGTTCCGGAAGGGTTGTCAGAAGTGATTGGCTCCTGGAGAGGCCTCTCATTTTGGCTTGCTGACAGCCCTGCTCACTGTGTTTTCTCAATGCCTATTCTCTGTAGTTGCACTCCTTTGGTGTCTCTTTATCTTCTTATAAGGATACCAGTCCTGTCAGAATAGAGCCCTACCGTACAACCTCATTTAATGTTAATTACTTCCCTGGTATCCTGTCTTCAAAATACAGTCACACTGAGGTTAAGGCTCCAACACATACATTTTGGAGAGACACAGTTCAGTCTGTAACAGTGACCCTAGGCAAATAATTCATCTGTGAACATATGTTTCCTTGCGTGTAAAATAAAATTGCAAAAGTTACTTTGTAGAACTATTGTGATTATTAAATGAAATACTATGTATCAAGTAACCAACACAATATTAATGCTTAATAAACTATATATGTGATGGACTGTTATTCTATTTATAAATTTGCTATACTCACCCAATTCTTCATCTCCAATTTTTTTGTTGCATCAGTATCAAATAATAAGAAGAAGAACTGTAGTAATCAAAAGTTAATCACGGAGTGACATTTAGTTAATGATACTCCTTTAGGAATTAACCAAGACAAGTTTGGTTGTAGGTTAAGTTTTTGTGTGTATGTGTGACATGTGTATTGTCTATATTTTGGCTAACTCTTGGTGCTCTTGAAAGATAAAAATGTTATTTAGGATTTTTTATTGTTGTTCGTGTGTTATTTTGCAACTAAATGTGATAGATAGAAATAGGCCAAAGAAAGAGTAATAGTTTGATTGAATGAGTCAGCTTCAACATACAGTTAAGTACAGTTAAGCCAAACCAAGTACATTTAGGTCAACTGAATTGCACAACTGATCTGTGGCAATAAGAATACTACTACTAATTCAGTTTCTTAACTTCTATTTTTTTTTTTTTAGTTCATTTTAATTGTTTGCTTTACTTATTGGTTAAGTGACTTTGGGTCTCTAAGCCTGCAGTTTGTTTTTCATTTGTAAAGTAGTGATAATTATAGGGCTTTATCCATAAGATTTTTTAAATGAGGATTAAATAATTTTGTAAAACACTGAGCAGAGTGTACAACACATTGTACTGGTCAATAAAATTAAATTTTTATGATGATTTCTAACAATATAATTAGGCTACCATTATCTCCTGGTCAGTTTCTTTCTAGAGGTGCATTTTTTTTTTTCACATTTAATTCCTTGAGATAATTGCTTGATGCCTGTTTTCCTCAGCCTTACTTTCGGAAAGCTCCTAAACATGGCCTATTTGCCCACTTGGTATGTTATGAGTTTGTATTACACACCAGCTTGAACTCCTGTCCCCAGTCTTCCAGCCACCAGCTATATTTGTCTGTGTGTAATTCTTACTCTTAGAAACACCCTTCTCTGGCAATGTTCCACCAAATTCTAACTATTTTTAAAGGTGAAGATCATGTTTACTTTCCCATTTGTCTCGTTTTCAATCACTGCTGTACATATTATTTCCTTCTTTTTTCTGAACGAATTCTAGTTTGAGCCTATCTAAGTCTGCTTCTATCTGACTTTTAAACACATAGTCTATCCCATAGTCCCAAATAAAAACAAAGCATCAATAAGACTTTAAACCCATCTTTTTGAAGCCTATTGTCTGGGAGTAAAAGAGGAGGATAGAATGATGTTGTAGCTTATGGGAGTGACATTCACAGTCAGATGTAGTTTTTACTTGTGCCATCAATAAACAGAGCTTTTTGATCATAAGGGACCCAAATCGGGAGTGTGGGTTGCATCATTGCAGGTAAGCTTCAGGGTTTAGATTCCCCTTTGTGACACATTTAGCACTAGGAGTTACCAAGTATGGTTTTTGTCTTAAAAATATGTAACCAATGTGTATGATTCAAGACAGAGTAGGATTTATCACTTAACAGAGATGAAGTATGAGTGTACAGATGAGATTTACATTGTTTTAAAAAGTGATAGTTGAGAATGCTGAAGCATTTCAGCTAAAAATCAAAGAATGAACAGTGTTTTGATGTACAGAGACCTGGGGAACATATTGAGAGAAAGGAAGACTATTCTAGAAGTAGTATTATCAAAAGAATAAGTTTAAATAAAAAGAACTTATTGGGAATAGGACAGTTATTGTGGGCCTGAAATAGATGCAATTTATGGCCATTTTATGAAAAAAAATTGAGAATAAAAATTAAGTACTAAAGTAAAGTAAATATTTTGGCTGGGCATAGTAGCTTATGCCTGTAATCCCAGCACTTTTGGGGGCCGAGGTGGAAGGATTTATAAAAACCAGGAGTTGGAGAACACACTGGGTAATATAGCAACACACTGTTTCTACCTAATAATAATAATAGCCGGGCTCGGTGGCTCAGCCTGTAATCCCGCGCCTTTGGGAGGCTGAGGTGAGTGGATTGCCTGAGCCCGCGGGTTCCAGACCCGCCTGGGCAAGCGAGACCTCATCTCTACAATAAATCATAAAATGAGCCGGGCGTG
>CAUYQG010103593.1:0-29968 GCA_963574415.1 Tarsius wallacei
ATGCAGAAAAGAAAAAAACAAACAACCCCATTATAAAATGGGCAAAAGATATGAACAGACACATCTCAAAGGAAGGCATCTGAGCAGCCAACAGACACATGAAGAAATGTACAACCTCACTAATCATCAGGGAGATGCAAATCAAAACCACTCTGAGATACCACCTAACTCCAGTCAGAATGGCAATTATCAATAACTCAAAAAATAACAGTTGCTGAAAAGGGTGTGGTGAAAAGGGAACACTTCTACACTGTTGGTGGGAGTGTAAACTAGTGCAACCTCTGTGGAAAGCAGTGTGGCGATTCCTAAAAGCGCTAAATATCAACCTCCCATATGACCCCACGATCCCCCTACTGGGAATATACCCTGAAGAACTCAAATCACTCTATAAAAAAGATACCTGTACACGTATGTTTATCGCAGCATTATTCACAATAGCAAGAACCTGGAAGCAACCATGCTGTCCATCAAAAGAGGACTGGATTAAAAAAATGTGGTACATATACACAATGGAATACTATGCAGCTATAAAAAAGAACAAAATCATGAATTTCGCAGCAACCTGGTTGGAACTAGAGTCTATAATACTGAGTGACCTCTCACAGAAACAAAGAACTGAGTATCACATGTTCTCACTCATATAGTAAACCTTGATCATCCAATGTATTACCATAAGAAAATGACTGACAGTGGTGGGAAACTATGGGGGGGGGGATGGGATTAATGGTAGTAAATATCTGTCTGGGGATGGGGAGACACCTCTTATCAACAAGGGTGCCTGAACGACGAAGCATATTTGTATACCTAACCCTTAACTGTACCCCACAATATCATAATAAAAAATATCGAATATAAATAAAAAGAAAAGAAAAGATAAAAATCATCATCCTCATAAAAATATAAAATAAGCACATGTCAAAGATTTTGTTTAAACTCTTAGTTAATAGCAGAATTGATAATAAGTCGCAACCTATTCAAAGGGGAATCCAGAGAGCAGACACATTTATGGGCAATTAGAAATGCTGAGTTGAATTTGTTAATAGATGCTCAACTGATCAATATTCACAGGATGCTAGTGTATCTCCACTGGGAGAAATTTGTTTGCATTTTTGTGAACAACAATCATTTGCATTACTATAGTTTTGTAAATTTACAGATTACCTGGGAGGATACATTAGGCAGGACATTCAGTAATCTTTCTTTTTATTATTTAGTGTGTGATAAAGATAATGAAATTTTTTTTCACCTCTAAATTTTTTATTTTAAAATTGTGGGGTACAATTCAGGGTTAGGTATACAAATATTCATTGTGCAGGTTCCCTTGTTGATGAGGTGGGCCCCCCTTCCCCAGGCAAATTCCCACTACTGCCAATCCCACCTCCCTGCCCCCCCACCCCCCCCACCCCTGTAGTTTCCCCGCTACTGTCAATTCTTTTCTTATAGTATTACGATAGTTGTTCAAGCAGGTACCCTTGTTGATGAGGTGTGCCCCCCTCCCCCAGCAGTTTCCCACTACTGCTAATCTTTTTTCTTATAGTATTACAATAATTGTTAAAGTTCCACTTATGGTGAGAACATGTGATACTTCTTTGTTTCTGTGATAGATCACTCAGTATTACAGATTCTAAGTTCATCCAAGTTGCTGTGAAGTTCAAAATTTTGTCCTTATTTATGGCTGTATAATATTCCATTGTGTATATATACCACTTTTTTATCCAGTCCTTTTTCGATGGGCAGCATGAATGGTTCTGTGTTTTTGCTATTGTGAACAATGCTTCACAATAGCAAAAACATGTGTAAACATACATGTACAGGTATCTTTTTGCAGTAGGAACTCAAATCACTCTTTTTATTTTTGCCATTTAAAGATTTTAAAAATTATTTTCTTTGACACGTTTTATACCAGACAAACTTGATACAATAGAATAATAGGCACAGTGAGTGCTACCCACTATGAAAAGTTCTTTACTTGAATTATTTAACATATAACTTTATGAAACAGGTATTAATCAAGGCCTTAAAATACATAAAATTGTAAGCCTTCAAAGAATGGTATATCGAGGTTAATTCCTCTTCACTAAGGAACGGTTGATGACCTGGGTAGATAAGGAAATAGCTCTGGCACAGCCCAGTCCTTCTATGAATGTCTCATGTGTCTCTGGACTTGGGCAGTCTGGCTAGCAGATATGGGATCTTGGTTTCTTTTTTTAAAACAACTGACCACTGAATGGTTTTAGTGTTTAATCATCAACTCCAGAAATGGCCACACAATGACATGGCCTCTCTGTCTAATCTGAGTGCTCTGGTTGGTCAGGACTCCTGTGTATATTGACAAAGGGAGGGGCTTCTAGGTCCCTTCTGAAAAGTTAAAAATTAATGCCTTATTGTGCAGAAACTTCTTCTCTAAAGATGTTCCCTATTAAAAGCAGTCAATCCCTGAGCCTCTGCCCCAATCCCAGTGCAAACATCACAGTTTGATCCTTTCACAATAATAGAAAATATACTTTTCATGTGTATTCATTCACTCGTTGGACAAATATTTATGTGCTGAACATGATGCTTGGCTTCAAGAAAACTGACAGTGAACAAACCAGACAAAAATCCTTGCCCTCCTGCGAGAGAGGGGTTGGGAAGTCAATAAAAATATGGCATGACTTTAGGAAGCATGAGAATTTTTCAACTCTTTGGTCAGGGAATGCCTCGTAAAGATCCACAGACAAGGAGTGAGTGAGCCATGTGAGGATCCAGGAAGAGGATGTGCATTTCCTAAGTGCAAAGACCCTGAGGTAGAAGCATGGCTGGAATGTTCAAAGAACAGCAAGGAGGCCAATGCAAACAATGAGAAAAAGCACCTTTTTCCTCATCATAAATATTGAAGACATGTTTCATTGTGTGGGCTTAACCCACGTCAAACCTTTTTTGGAACACAACAGAATACAGACTAACAGGAAGCAAATGACTGAATGAATGAATGAATGACTAAAGTCCAATGTTCACCTTCTAGTACAGTTCACAAAATATTAGTACCACAGTCCTATGGTGTTTATTCTTCCCCCTTTAAAACTCAAGACGAGTTAATTTTTTAAATAAGAAAATAATTTTATTGTCTCTGGACTAATTTCTTTCTTCTTATGTTTTGGCAGTTTATTGTAGAAAAAAATCAATCCATTGTTTTCTACTTATTATATTTAAATATTAAAATTAATGTCATCAAAGTTTTAGTTTATGTTGGAGAGTGTACATTTGCTTTCCAAATAAGAAATTCAAAAGCCTGATAAAGAATAAGAATCTTCAACAAAAGTTTAGTTTCAGATAGAGATCAAAGGTGTTGTTTTCTCTCAACTTTAGAATATACCCAAACATCTAGAAAATCATTCACATTTCATTTTTGTCTTAATTTTTCACTTTGCCAAATTACTAGCCCTCCCTGTTTCCATAGTACTGGTATTTTGGAGTGCTGTAGGTCAGATAGGATATTTAAAGCTACTACAGTTATTTTTATGTTTACTATTTATATGGCACTCAATAATTTGCAAGGTGCTTTCTAGACCTTTGTTTATTCCTAAGCCATGCAACATGTTAATTTTTTCAAAAAGACTGAAACACTTCAGAAATGAAAGTATTCACTAAGAAGGGACAAAATCTTTAAGAGCTGGAAATGTATATCTTGATCTTGTCACCTGATCTTTCAATATTCTTTCTCCCAATCTCCTGTTGCTTCTTTCTCTTTTTATCACCTTTACACTCTTTCTGTGTCATATTTTAAGAATATAAGAAGAGGGTATCTGTATATCTATAGAGATATATATGCATACATATCAAATCATATAATTATATCTATGTAGATATTTAGACATATATGATGAAAGAAGAAAAGTAAAATAAGCAAGTTTTAATTGATGAAACAAATTGTGTGTGTGTGTGTGTGTGTGTGTGTGTGTGTGTGTGTGACACTGAGCTATCGCATCATCCTCACCAACTTATCAGTTCAGAAACATCGAATGACTTTGCTGAATGTGCCTTCAGTTATTAGAAAGAAGAGAAGGAGGAAATAACTTTTGACCTCTTTCTAACTGTCTCCCAGACACTAGGTCATGTAACTTCATTGATTTGTAGGGTTTTGCTAGGATGAACTTGCAGTCAACACATCACATCTTCCAAAATTGCATAATACTCTTTTTCTTTTTACCTACACCTTCTCCTGAACTCGCTCAAATGTGACAGATTTTGCAAAATTCCAAAATATATCTTTAAATATTAACCTTAAGCATTTGCTTAATAAAATAAAGCTTGTTATTTTCTCTTTTCCCCTTTCTTCATAAATGTGCTAATCCCAGGTTCTTATTTTGTCCAATTCCCAGAGGTTTTCTACTGAGACAAAACGTAAATCAGCCAGGAGCCAGAGTAGAAGAGATAGAATCCAAACTTGAACATTCTTAAGATTTCTCATGTTGAGTTTGTACAGCTTGTCAGCAATTTGGAAAAGTGGTTGAAGGGTTTTAGAACCTAGAACCCTTGGTTTAAATACTGATACCAACATTTCCCAGATCTGTGGCCTTTGGCAAATTAATTTGCCTGTCTAAATCTTGTTTCTCCTTTTGTAAAATGAAGGTGGTATTTTAAAACTTAAACTTAAAAGCTTTTATAAGAATTAAAATAAATAATACAAGTTCTTGCCTTTAGGATAATTATCTCATTTAATTCTCATAGTACCCCTGCAATACCATTTTTATTCCAATTTTGCAGATATGAGATAATCAACTATTGACCATAGTTACAAAACTAGTACACATTCATTCATTCAACAAAATGTATAGATGGCCAGCTAGGTGCCTTTATGAAACTTTCTATATTAATGGAGAGAAATGACAACAAATAATAGGAAATATACAAATGAGAACTGTGGAAGTAATAAGGGCAATGAGGAGAAAAGCACAGGGTAATAAAGAGAGAACAATGGGGAAAAAAAGAGGGTGAGAGAAGTTCAGAACGGCCCTGATAAAGTAACTTGTGAGCTGAGACCAGAAAGAAGAGAAAGGGATGCAGACCAGTAGAACAAGCAGAGGGAAAAACAAATGCAAAAACAAGGACCTGGGTTGTAAATTCACAGACGCTCAGAAAAAAGGTAACAGGCTGAACACATTACAAGGGAGCTTGCCATCTCTGAGTAAATCTCATACCACTTCAAGGTCAATAATAGAATGGATGGATCTGAGGCACCTAGCAGTTGTCCAGGATTATAGTGTCCCTAGTCACCAACTTGTTTTTATAGATTAAATAAAAGGTGTTTTGTGTTTGTCATTCTGGATCTGAGGTAATGGGAAGGCAAGAGGTACAAAAGGTGACTATGTCTGTCCTGTTTCTTGCCATGTGCTAAATTCAAGGGACACTCCCCTTTCTGTTAAGCGTCACTGGAGAGGAAAAAGAGAACCAATTTTTTAATGAACAAAGCAATCCAAGTCATTACTTGGCTGCTGAGATACCACGCGGTGCAATTTGCTCAGCTTTTTTGAACTCAGGCTGACTGACCTTACAACAGAGCAGAAGCAAAGCTACACAGAATGGGCTGAACCTTGATGCCTGCTACTTTCTGCTGTCACATTTTACATCCTCTATGGCTCCTATTATGCAATTTCAAGATATCAAATATTTTAAAAACTAGTGAGAATTTGAGGGGAGATTTTGATCAAATTCTGTGATAAAAGCTCAAGCCAATTCATTAGTAATCCTCTCCGGTTCATCTGTCACTTACACACTGTGGCATCACATACAGGTGATATTCTCAAATAGAAGAGGAATCATTCACATTTGAGTATAGAATGAGAGAAGAACCGGAAGTCCCGGGAAGACCTTGGGTGGAACAGTGATATAAAAGCATAGTGATTCAGCATGACTGCCGTGCTTAACAGGCAGCATAGGTCTTTATAACATTCAAATTTAGGTTTCCAAGTGAAAATATATACAGTTAAGCATGACCAGAAGGCATCTCAGAATTGCTGGCCTGTAAGAATGAGGAAGTAAGATATATAAACTGTACACTGCCTTCTATTAGGTATTTCCATGTCCTAGGGCTGCCGTAACAAAGTCTTAAAAACTATGTGACTTGAAACAAGAAATATTTATTGTCTGGAAGTTTGGGGGATTAGAAGTTCAAAATCAATGTGTCATCAGTGTCGTGCTCTCTAGGATGGTTTTAGGGCAGGATTCCCCCTTGACTTCTAGCTTTTGGTATTTTCCAACAATCTTTCATGATCCTTGGCTTGTAGATGCATCACATGGCTCCAATCACATGTTTCATCTTCCCACTCTGTGCCTTCACATCTTCTTCCTCTGTACATGTCTATCCATAGTCTAAACTGTTTCTTTTTATAAGAACAATGATCATATTAGATTAAGGTCCACCCTAATGACCTCACTTTAATTTGATTACCTCTGTAAAGACTCTGTTTTCAAATGAGGTCACATTTTGATGTAATGAGAGTTAAGATTTCAACATATCTTTTATGCGGGACATAATTCCACCCATCAGTTAAACTGCAAGTCATTGGCAGCTTTTTAACTTGGGTTGCCCAATCAGAGAGGAAAATAGGTTGAGGTTGTCAGTTTCAATAAATAAACATATAAGAGGCCCAGTTAAATTTGAATTTCAGATAAGCAATAGTTTTAGTATACATCACAAATACAGCATGGGGCATACTTATGTTTAAAAAAAAGTTTATTGTTTATCTGAATCCTGATAACTGGGTGTCCTGTATTTTATCTGGCAATCCTAAAACAGGCCCTACAGATCCTCCCTTTTTCTGGTAGCATCTAGGTGTTCCACTTGACTAAGATACCAGAAGCAAATAATACTGCAAAGAATCCTGCACTAGGAGTTCTGAGCCTTGGATTTCAGCACCCAGTGTTCTATAGATATTTGATTTGACCAAAGCACCTAAGACTCAGTCTCTTCATCAGTTATAATAAAAACAAGGATGTCTTTCCAACCTATGTTAATTATTGTCGTGATGCTCAAACAAGATAAATAAAATAAAAATACTTCCAAAATAGTCTTGTTATCATAATAGAAAGCTGTTCTTTGTATAGTTTCAAATGTAGGAGCTTGAAGTCCCACCTTATTCCTTGCTCTGAAAGCCAGTCCCACAGATCTGCAGATTGCGTGTGGTCACCTGCATCCCTTACCTTTTTTAAATTAATGATCTCCTTCTGGAACCATATCTGTGGATTCAATACTTCACAGTAAAAGACTAAAGAACTAGAATGAGAAATGCTGGTCATAAAGGTGACCCCCTGAGTTGATGACCAGGATATTTTGCTTTCATACTTCTTCCCTGAAACATAAAAGCATTTATCCACAACACTTTAATACATCTTTTTCTCATGAGGTGAAATTAGTTTTGTGCACCAGGTGGTGAGAAATCATTTTTTAAATTCAGAGAAAAGTTTCTCTCTCACACACACACACACACACACACACACACACACACACACACCCAATGGGGAGAAGAAAAGGAACCCTGAAATGCTGAGTACTGAAATCACAGTCTTTATTAACAATACACAACCAATTCTGGAGAAAATTTTCCAATAAGAACTGTTATAATTACCCACACTTGCTAAATAAACACTCAACGTGGTTGCTATCAAAATGAAAATCTGTCATTTCTATTTTGACTCTGAGGGTCCATAATTAAGTAGGCTTGGTAGCTGTTTTAGATTCATACACCTAGGGAAGAAAATTATATACTTTATCCAGTAGGAGATTGTGATTTGTATTTTAAAGGGATTTCTTACCAGAAGGTGAAAGCATTTCTTCACCTGTTTAAAGTAAAACATTCTTTTCAGAGCTTTTAAAAAGTACCATGATTTAAAAGTGAATTTTAGTAGATTGTTGCAGCTTATTTAGCATTTCCAGATATTTATCATTTTAATTACTCTCCTCAAATGTGCATCAATGTGGTATCATTGCTTCAGTTGGATATTTAAGTGGGTTATGTCAAATGTCAAGTCATTTAATTTTGTTTTTACAAAACACCTATTTTACCACTATGATTTGCTTTCTGCGTGACCACTGCATACAACTACCAATGATGCAGCTTATTCCTCTACTTGTAGATTGTGCCAAGAACAAATCCTGTGAAATTAATTGTTAAGAGCAGCATTAAAATATTTATGTTGTTTAGACGAGGCTAACATTTCTTGTCTTAACTGGAACTTGTCTAATCAAGATTTTCCTTTTTAATCCTCCTGTGCTTAATTTAGAATATGGCCTTAAGATGTTAATGTTTTATAATACTGATTTTATAATAAACAGTGGCTGCTTTTTTTCCCCAAGGTATATGTCACTGTTGTGAAGCACAGCTAAAGATATGAGGAGTCTGTGTGTCTTGCTGAAAACAGTTGCGATTGGGAAAAAATAGGCCTGTCCACGTTTGGCTATCTTGCTATGGACATGGAGATCCCTGGCAGAGGGAATGTCTGGAAGGATGTGGTGACATCTGCCAAACGGATCCCCTATGTGAACACAACTACTGCTAGGCCTAACCAATTTCCGTCATCTGAGAACATCAAGTATCATGTCCACAAACCACGGGTTCTCAAACATTGATAAGTGGATGCTGTAGATGACCTTGAGCTGTCCTATAGAGTAGCCTGAATTTGAGTATTTTTGAACTGGGTACTACCTAGAGGCTTTTCAGGCTTAGAGAGTTCATTTTTGTTTGTTTGTTTAGTTTGTTTTTTAGGTTTGCAAGTCTTTTGACAGATGACTGTGTATTGGGGCCATAACATGACTAAGTTTTAAAGCTAAACAGAGACTATAAAACTAAACTAGAAGATTATATCCCATTCCTAGAAATAAATTATTACTTACTATTACTTATTATTTTCACTCTGCTATACTTCCCTTTATTAACTGTCTTCTAACTTTGTTAATCAGATAAACAAACTTTACACAGCACTTTCTCATTAGTTAGATCAAGCTTCTTATGCCCATTTTTACAACTATTGGATATGTATCTCAAAGAAATGGGGTGACTTTCTCAGAGTCCCACAATGAGTAAGAACCCCAACCAGACCTCCCACCCAGATACCTCGACACTTAGCCCAGCTTCGCATCAAAGTTGCCTCCTTCTCCTTTCTGCTGTGAATTTGTAGGTGATTAAGGAAACTATATTTGGGAAATGAAAAATCTTTATGAATTCCAAATGCCAAGCAATTTGTTGATTTTAAAATTCAAATAAGTCTTTCTCCCTAAATTACCATTGAATCATTATTCATTCATTGAAAACTATTTATGACAGCCAAGCATTATGGTGGGTGCTGTGACCAATTGATGATCAATCCTGAAATAAGACATACATGTTCCCACCCTCATGGAACCTACAGTCTGTGAAAGGACACAGTTAAGCAAACAATCATAATATTGCATGATGAATGATTATATAAGAGAAGCATAGGGCACTGTTAAAAGGTTGTTGAAGGACTTCAGGTCATTTCCAACTCAAGTGACATTTGTAGAACATTTACTGTATGCCAGTATCATTTTATTTAATACCCAGGTTTACTTAGTCTAGTCGAAGATGAGAAAAGTGAGACTCTGAGAGATTAACTGTCTTTGCAAGTCACAAAAAAAGAAAGGCAGAGACCAAATTCAGCCAGGCTGTGTGGTTTAAGTCCACACCCATTAGGCTTCCACCTAGGTCAATTATAACCTTCTCAATGAAAAGATTAAGATTTTTTTGTTACTAAAGTAATTGAGGATTTTGTCCAGTGGCACAGAAAAAGATTAATGATTGGCTAGAACTAAAATCTATTATAACTTTTGAGCAAATTATTTCATAAAACTGAAATCAATCCTATAAGAAACTTAATGAAGTATGTCCAGGGCACAAAATTACTTTAATGCTATAATTGGTTAACCAGTTGAATCGAAAGATTTGGTTGCTATGTTCATCTCTGTTGTACTGAAGCAGAGTTTTTATCTTCTGTAAATCAATCAGAAGGGTGGAAATTACCAAATGGTATCATTATGACCACAGACTATTTAACAGATGTAGCCTTTGTGTTTTGTTACTTAAGAAACATCTAAGCTTCAACCATCTTAAAATTTCCCCTTTAGCAGACTGGCCCAGTGCCAAGCTTGTAATGACACACAGAGTGATATGTTTCCTCATTTATTTCAAGCCTCTCTTGAGTTTCATTTTTCACTGTCTTTTTTTTTTTTTTTTCTTTTTAAACTTCCATCTGGACACATTTAACAAACTTCCTGTTCATATTGATTGTAATGCTTTATATCAGATACATTCATATATTCTTTGGTAGTCTATGTTTTTTCTTCTGGACATTAGGAATCTGAAATATTGCTAGCAATTGAGAGTTAAAGGATGGCAACAGTGTTTTGTTTTGTTTTATTTTTTGCAATAACTAGCACCATTTTGTTTTGTTTTGCATTGCAGTTTAGAAAAGGAAATTACATCGGTTTTGAAAATAAATGTGGTGAAATTGTAAACTATGCCAATTTCATGCTGGTCTTCAGTTGAAACTCTCTTTGTGAAAGATAGTACACACAAAGTCCTCTCTAAACCAGTCTCAAGCAGTGTACACAGAAAAGTTAACCCGTTTCCAAAACCATGTCGGTTCGCAAACTAGGACTAGCGAAAATAAAATTACTATGAACTGGAATATATAATTTCACCAAACATACTCAGCATGTAGTTTAGCTTTTTGTATTCTGTTTTTCTCATATATACCCTCAATCATAAATTTCTTTCTCTTATACCTATCTTACCTATACATTAAAGACATAAAACTTTCATGAAGATTTTTCTAAATGTTTATCTCATAGGTTGTCAGGGTAACTGACAATAAACTTATCTTCTCAATTACGATAAATGTCTGAAGTGAGCCGGGCTCGGTGGCTCAGCCTGTAATCCTACGCCTTAGGAGACTGAGGTGAGTGGATTACCTGAACCCGCGGGTTCGAGACCCGCCTGGGCAACTTGGTGAGACCTCATCTCTACAATAAATCAAAAAATTAGCTGGGCATGGTAGCGTGTGCCTATAGCTCCAGCTACTTGGAAGGCTGAGGCAGAAGGATCGCTGGAGCCCAACAGGTCAAGGCTGTGGTGGCCAGGAGCAGCCACTGCACTCCAGTCTGGGAGTCAGAGTGAGACTCCGACTCAAAAAAAAAAAAAAAGTCTGAAGTGACTCTGTAGGTACTGTATATTTAAATAATTTTAACTAAATAGTTATTATTCTCTTTTATTCCTTTTATCAAATGTTGCTCTGAATTTTTGTTTTTCCTCAAAGATTTATACTTTTTTTTCTTTTTCAAAATTTACACTTTTGTGGATTTTAAAAATATTCTATAACTCTGAAAGTTTCAAAAGAAGGCTAAGATTGACTTTTATAATCACAACAGTGTTAATTAAAGTAGATAACGTCTTTAAAGCAACTAAAATACAGTGTTTTGAGGGGCAGTAGAAGGGAATTTTTGAAATAATATCTTAAAGCCATCTGCTTTCTCTTTCTCAGAAGGGAGTTGAAGAACGTTTGGGAAAGGTAGCTTGCCCCCAGCATGGCAGGTCTGCAAGAGTGGGTCAACACAGAACAGAGTATTCCAAGTGGAAAGGAGAGCTCAGTGACAGGAAGTGGTGAGAATTTGTTAAATAAGCACAGTATGAAAAAATAAAACTTGGAAGAACAAGAGAAAGATAAGAAACAAAGTAGAGTAATAATAAGGAAAAAATAGTCACTCTTTAGGGTATGTGTATCATACCGTTATATGTCAGACATTCTTCTCAAATGTTACCGTGTTTTAACTCATGGAACCACCATAACAATCCTATGAAGATCAGAAAACCAGTTGGTATAAGCTAGAAGGGGAGAAGCATTGAAACATGAAGGTGTGAGAACTAAAAGGAGACACAACCAAGAAGCAGCAAAGGAGAAAGACCACTCAGGAATGGACTAAGAGAGAGAGGGTGACAGGAAGGCTGTTGGTGACAGGGAATGACTGAAATCAATAAAGCCAAGGAGCTCACTTTTTAGGAGATGGCGAGGGAAGCCTAAAGAAAACCAAGGAAGTAGTTCAATCTAGGATGCAAGTGACCTTCAATTTCATGCAATTATGTCACCAGGTCTTTCCCTGTCCCCCCTCCTCCCCACCTGTCAAGCTCTGTCTTTTGTCCGCAGCATGAGTTGAATGTATTGGCCCCTCAGAAACATTCATATCCACGTCCTAGCTTAAATCCTTGTACTTCCACTTCCTGTCCTGAAAGAGTTTTAACTAACTAGTAAATTTAATACTTTTATTTGTTGAGTGGGCCATGGGGGACAAGAGGAGGGAACAAGCAGGAGATTTAAAGTTAAAAGGCCAAGCTTTGGTCCCAGTCCTAAAATCTAGGTAGGACTTTGGACAAGCCACTCCTCCTCTCTGGTTCTTTATTAGTTCATATGAAAATGTGGGCATTGGGATAGAACTTCTCTGAGGTCCATTCCAGCTATAATGTGATATGTTGCCCAAGGCGGTCTGATATAATTGATGTTAGACTGTTTTAACACACAAAAGCTATTATTATTGATAAGTTTGACAATAAAATTCCAGGTTTTCAATCCATACCAATTTGACTTGAACTCTGGAGGTGTGAATTTAGGTAGTGCATTGGGGAGATTACTCATCTCAGACAGGTGGTTTGGGTGTTTCCCAACAGGGGCAGACAGGCCTGTCTGGGTCATTTAGCCACCCACAGCATAACTACAGAGGACAGACTTATACTTGAGTTACATGCTGCCAGATCAGTATACTCTAACAATTAGCCACACCAGAGTCATTTGTCTTGTATTAATTTAAGGTCTATTAGCTAACTCCTAATTAAACATTGGCAATTGCTTGGAAAAAAACAATTAAGAAGTCATTCAGCAGTACCATCTTGCCATTCCAGAAAGCTTTAATAGACAGGACTTGCAAAGTATGGGAAATTTTTCCTCACATGTGTTGGCTTCGGCAATATCTAGTGTGCTCATCTAGAGTAACACTTTGAAAATGGTTTTTGGTGAAACAACTATTCTCTCGGTGCAGCTCTGGGGAATATTAGGTGTTAAAAGTGTTTTCCTACAGTTGGGAGTAAGCAAAAAAATAAAAGCACATTTTGTTTTTGTTCATCACAGCAACTGGAGTATGTATAGAAAATATCCAGGCCGGGCGCGGTGTCACGCACCTATAATCCCAGCACTTTGGGAGGCCGAAGTGAGATGATTGCCTAAGCCCACAGGTTCGAGACCACCCTGGGCACCTTGGCGAGACCTCATCTCTACAATAAAACAGAAAAAAATTAGCAGGGCGTCATGGCATGCATCTGTAGTTCCAGCTACTTGGAAGGCTGAGGTGGAAGGATCACTTGAGCACAGCAGGCAAAGGCTGCGGTGGCCATGAGTATGCCATGGCACTCCAGCCTGGGCTACAGAGTGAGACTCCAACTCAAAAAAAAAAGAAAAGAAAGAAAGGAAGAAAATATCCAAACCACATCATAGCAAATGTAACCCAAATATCCCAAATTATTTCTAAATTCTCTCATCCTCTCCACAGGCCTTCCTCTTACTTTGTGAGTATTTGACAGGGTTTTCCTATACCTCAGTCATTTCTGACATGTTAGTGCTCCCCCCAAAACTGAAAATTACCCCTTCCCCTCCATGGTTAAGTGCTTTAGGTTCGGATATAAAGCAATATGATAAGAACTATCCCTGAGTTTTCCGAGAATGGCCTAGAGAAAAGCCTTGTCAGATGAATTATTAGTTTTTCCCAGTCAGGCTGTGCTGATGTTTCTTTTGACCTCTTGACCTTTGTAATTTTTCTAAGGCATTCATCGTTGTGAGCTGCAGTTATAAAAGTCTCAACTGATTCTGTGGTAAATAAGAAAGTAAGAAAGTAAAATCACTATTTCCCCAAAAGCACTCCAGGAGTTTAGCTGAATTTCTTTCTCCTGGTGCTTCCAAAGAACTGAGGTAAACTGGCTCTTACAACCTCTTTTGCCTCAGTTTCTCAATTTGTTCAACTGACAATAGAATCATCTTGATCCCCAAACTAACACAGACACTATATATGGGATATTGGGTATGTTCCCAGTCTTCCATCCAAAGCTGCCACTGCCATGTATAGGGGAGTTTCCTCAGAACGTATGTGAAGTCTAAAGAAAGTAGTTAGGGCTCATGTAAATTCTCAGCAAGCCAGGTCTAAACATAGGGAAAAGGAGGGTGCTATGAGGGCTAGAGGAACTTTGGATCTGATCTGATATGCTGTAATCAACAGGTAATATTTGAACTCTGCCCTAAAAATTCAGTCATGTTGAGACAGAAAGAGTTCCTGAAGATGAGCAAATGTGGACCTCTGAGCCTCTTGCTGGATGCATCCAAGACAATAGGGAATAAAGTAGAAGTTCAGGGAGTATGTTTCCATGCACTAGTGAAAGGTGAAAATGTAAGGCAAACCATCCTGGGTTGGTTTTCATTGCCTACTTTAGTATTTTTGTTTATTTACTTTTGTGGTGTTTTTGAAAATATGTAATTGTTTGGAATTTGTCCACCTAATGTTCCAGTAATTAGGAATTATGAGAATGGTTCTGGACACTTAGACGTTAATTGACATAATTCTTCAGTTGGAACAAGAAAACATCTTCTGGTTTTGTACAGTTCACTGTCACCTACATTGGGTGAATCTCCAGAAAGAAATCTAATGACCACTTAATCAATCCACTCAGTGCCTAAAACTTCTCAAGCACTACCATTATACCTCAAGAGACCTTTAAAAAAAAGTCATCCAAAGTGAAGTAACTAACCAATCTTCTAATTAGGTTATTGCTGATAGCCAGCACATTCCAAGTCATTAAGGGAGTCTGAACTGTTTTTATACACAGTTTTTAAAAGAAAAAATAGTAATATATTTTCCTTATACATGATGCCAACATACACTAGTATGACTAGAATTTCTCACAATATCATTCCTGTAAGATAGGAAAACAAATCTACTAGTTTAGGTAAAAAGAAAATTTGAGTCCATGAATATGTTCACTGGGAATATGAAATAAAATAAAAATTGACTCTCAATTTCCTGAATCAGAGTCCTATAGCCAAAATTCTGGACCACCCACATCTCTTAAAATCAAGTCTGCCACGTCTCCAAATTACTTGCTCTGTGGCAGCCAGCCCGCATCACGGCCCCACTCGTTCTTACATCATAGGATTGATGCACTTGTGTATTTTCCCCTCACATTTTACCAGGGTAGGTCTATGTCACCAGTAGAATATGGAAAACTAATATGTTACTTCTGAAAATAGATCAGAAAAGACCTATGACTTCTGCTTCATGCTTTTTTCTTGGATTGTTCACTGTGGGAGATGCTAGCTATCATGTTATGAGGATACTCAAACTTCCCTGTAGAGAGACCTATATATAAAGAACAACTGAGCCAATGAGAAATTAAAGAGATCTGCCAATGACCACCTTAGTGAACTTGGAAGCAGATCCTCTAGCCCATAAGGTCTTGGATGACTGTAGTGTTAGCTAGTATCTAAATCACAACCTAATGAGAGATCTTGAGCCACAACTGCTCAATTGACCTGCTCCATAATGCCTGACTTGTATAAACTATAAGATGATAAATATGTATTGTTTTGAGCCATTACGTTTTGGGGAAATTTGTTATGTAGCACTATATAAACTCATACACTCTCTTTCTTGGTCTTAAATTATTTAAGGTTGATACTGTATTATTTATTCCCTTAAACCTATGTACTTCAAAGTAACTTCCTACATCTTCTAAAGTTCAGAGATTTCTTTAAGCAAGTCAGACGATATGTAAGATATTATTCCAAGCATAAGCTTTGGAAAAGACTTCACAGTCTTGTTAGCTATAGAGATTGGCTCACAAGGTCACAAAGTTCTTCTTTAAAGATTGATTCACAAACACACACACACACACACAAACACACACACACACACACACATATGACTACATACATTTGTTGATAGATTTGCTGATACAAATCTTATCAAGATTCTAAACTGGAAATCAGACAAAAATAAGATGGTGGAAGTCATTTTAAATTTCTCATCCACATTTTAATGGATTCACCTCAAGAAATTCCTCTTAATGCTTCAATTATTTAAAGTAGAAAAACCTCTACATCTACCCCTCCATAGATTGTTACACTTAAAAAATTAAATGTCTGAATCATTTTTCAGTGCCAGTTTTCTCTTTATCTGAGAGGCAAACACTGTTGAGAATGACTCATTCGCTGTCATGTCTTCCTGGTAAATCCTCATTGCAGTTAAATAAACTGACACTCAGAAAAAGTTTTGTGGTTAGAAATCTGCTCCTGAATTTTGCAATATTTTCCTAACATACTGACAATGCCAGGTTCCCACTAACTGAAGATACTCTACAGGAGAAGCATGGCCCTGGGCCTCATATTTTTAATCCTCTGAATTGTGTGTTAGCTTGAAATCCTCTACTCAACCAAGTCAAATTTACTTCCTCTTCAAAGCAGCTTTAAACCAGAGGTCAATGACTTGAGGAGTCACCCTGTGAAATCTTTTTAGATTATAGGCTGTTTACTGAAAAGAAAATGTAGTATTCTTAAATCATTATGGCTAAGTTTCTTTGTGACTTTGTGAAATAATGATCTAATAAAAATAGAGGGCTGTATCACTAACAAGAAATGAAAAAAAATTAAACTTATTTGCATGCTTCTTTTTTGTTGTAGATTAAAATGCCAGTAACCATAAGTTTGCGAGCTAATGCAGATGTTAATTAGCTTGATTTAGCCACTCCACAATGTATACCTATTTCATAACATAATGTTGTATACCATAAATATATACAATTTGTGTCAATTAAAAATTAACAATAAAAAAACACAGCTGTAACCATAGGTTATGTCACTTGTGCACTAAAGCAGTTCTTTATTCGCAATATCTACTCAACTAATGTACCAGTCAATCATGAAGGAAGAGAGGATGACAGCACATCTGAGCTGATCTATCAGCATCTAAGACAAAAAAGGACATGTTCACTGTGAATCTGACCTCCATATGCAGTGCCAGAATGACCAAATAAAGAGGAAAACGCACTAATTATTTTCATTTAAGGTCACTAATTCAAGGCAATAGTCGTCAATGGGTTTATCCTGCAGAGTTTCAATTACTTAAAATTTAGGTTGTTGGGGCAACCTCTTCAGGTCCCCTTCCACTGTGAAAACTTTTTTGTCCTCTCAATAAATCCTGTTTTCTAAAAAAAAAAAAAAAAATTAGGTTGTTTCTAAGTTTGATCTTAATTATACACTGGGTACTTTTTACAACATTTTCCCTAGAACTTAATCATTTTGCATTTATTTTGTAGGTATAGGTGTTATTATTCAGTTTTTTTCCTAACTTGATCCTCAGAGAGTTAACTACCCTTGGAGTTTCACTAATTCAAGTTCAAGGCCCAATAGATTCAGTTTTCTAAATTGATTATCCTGGCTCACACTGTAGTCCCAGTTACAGTGGCAGAGGTGGGAGGATCACTTGAACCCAGGACTTCTAGGCTGCAATGAGCTATAATCACACTGCTGCACTCTAACCTGGGTGACAGAGCAAGTCCCTGTCTCAAAAAAAAAATTTAAAAAAATTCAATCTCACACAGATACATAGTTGAAAAAGTAAGGAGTATTTTAGCAGCCTTTTCGTGTTATTATGGATTTTTTTTTTTTACATTACATCAAAACTCAGCAAATAGAATTCTTAGAGGTTACCTGCAATGTAGAATCTGAAACTATATCAATGAATTTTCTGTGCTCTGTAACATTAAAAATCCATTATTCAGACAGGGTACAGTGGCTGATGCCGAAAATAATAATAATAAAGTAAAAATGAATGAATAAACAAATAAAATGATGATTCTAAAATGACTAAAATGATTCTATTAATGATAAAAATCTTACCCAAAGTCCACATATTTTTTTAATAATGAGATTTTGGTTCTAAAATATGCTGAGATGTAACGTCCAGTAGGGTAGTCACTAACCACCAGTGATTTCTGAGCACTTGAAATATGGCTAATATGACTGAAGAACTAAATTTCTAATTTTGTTTCATATTAATTAATTTAAACTTGGCTATCACGGCATAAATGGTGTCTCATGAACTAGCACATTTGGCCTTCTCAACTAAAGGCATCTCAAAGTTTAAAATACTGTCCCAGGAGGGCTAAGTGAAATAAGATTGCACCTAGCAATCTGTAGTTTTGAGCCCATAAGCTGTGAAGAAAACTCTCCAACACCTAAGTAAATTGGGAAATCTATTTGATTGGTTCTAAACAGCATGGCTTTCCCATGCCTTTCAAATGATGTGTTTTTGTGTGCGATTTAGGACACCCCTCATAGGTTCCATGTAGGGTTTGAGAGTTACAGGGATCTGAGCTAGTGCTGAAACACACATTCTTTCATGTTGCTGAAACTGGCTTTTATCCAAACCACCTTCCCCCATTAGGACTTTGCTTCCCTCACTTTGCTAATTATGAAATAGGTGCTCAAAACATTTAGAAGCCCTCCATTGTAAAAACCATACAAAATGCACTTCATTTTTTGGTCCCAAAACATCTCTCTTTCTTGACCACTAGGAAATCCTGCTGCATTTTTCTCCTCTCTGCTGGAGTTGCCCAGAGGGGCACCAGAGAGCAAGGTTGAAAGCCATCAGCAAAAAACAAACACAATTCTTGAGTATTCTTAACAGTAAGACGTTTATTATAACGATCAGTGATGTAGCCTGGGCAACATAGCAAGATGCCCATCTCTACAAAGAAATAAAAAATTTTTTAAATAGCCAGGTGTGTGCCTTTAGTCCCAGCTACTCAGAAGGCTGAAGCAGGAGGATAGTTTGAGCCCAGGAGTTTGAGTTTGCAGTGAGCTATGATTGCACCATTACACTCCAGCCTGGGTGACAGAACAAGATGCCGTCTCAAAAAAAAAAAAAGATTCAGTGATGTGTGCCTTTCATTTTTCTATACACTGATCTTTTTCACTGCTTAATATTTTACATGGTTTCCATCAGACTAAATATTCTGAGTGAGGACACATTGGTAAGTAATACACCAGGTATGTGAGTGTCCAAATTTACAAATTAGATATTAGTGGGATACCAGTTCCACTAGAAAAGGATTCTTGCCTTCAAAAGGATTTGTATTCATTCCCTTAGATAGTACATATACAAGTAAAAGGCATATATAAATTTATACTAAACCTAATTTGCTTGTTCTATGCTCTAAAATTCTAGGTAACTTAAAACTTAATTGTAGCATTTTCCTTCTGAGAGCAACACAAAAGAGAGAAAAAGCAGTCCCCAAATTATATTGTATCAATGAAACAAAACTGTGATTAGAGTCACAGAATTCACACAGATTTATAGAAAAGTACTGTAACTTTACTTAAAATGACAAATATTTTATTTTATCAAATATTTATCTGGAGGGATATATTTTCAACCATCATTTTATGAGGAATACCCATTTCTACCCATGCTTCAAAAGTGAATTTAGTTTCTCAGGAGAGAGCATGGCATCTGGAAGCTATTCTTTTTTCTCTGGCTATCAGAAGCTGTCCGTATCCCACCCCCTCCCACCCTCTCATGCCTTTTCTCACTTAGGAGCAGGCCCACAGATGCACCAAGACTTCTTCAAGCAAATAAGGAACCCAAGTCTTACAATAGCTTGACCTAAGACTGCATCCAGGCAACCAGTACCATCTGCCTGATATCCAGACCTTTGCCCAGACTCTGGCTTTGTTCCTATAGTCTTTGGCTGGAGTTCATTTCTTGCTGAGTTTGCCAGTCTGTCTTCCAACACCTTTTTGCTTTAGTTTCCTAAGCTCTGGCATATTGTCTTACCAGACGAAATCGCTTTTCTTGTTTGGATTGCTTCTTTCTCCCTTAATTGAGGTTCATGAATGTGATTCTTTTTTCACCTTTACTTGTGTTTCTATACTTTCTTGCTTGCCTTATTTGTCTTTGTTTTCCAGACTTATAAATCTTAAAAGCAAAATGAGGCTCAGAGATATGAAGTGATTTTTCCAAGGTCACAGTGAGAAAAGGGAAGATCACTGTGTTTACAGTTCCAGCTACCTCCCACCACGCTTTCTGCTCCTAAGGCCTGGTGAGACCGGTGCTGAGAACCACAGTCTGCACTGACAGACAGGAGACCAGTTCTCCTCACCAGCAGCCCAAAGCCCTATCTTTCCATTCTGTCCTCATAAACACAAAACTATAGAAGAAACATAAAAAAGAAAACTACAGAAAACATATTAATAGAAAAGAAAACCCAAGAACTACAAAACATAATGAAAGGACTTTCAAAGCAGAATGAAAGAATCAGCTTGGATTAAAGGCCTTTAGGCCTAACAAAAATGCTACATTGATTTATGCTTTATTAAATAAGATAGTTATACAGAGGGGTAGTTCCTAACATTGATAGCAACAAAAACAAACTTTTGTAATTGAAGAAAGAGTTTCATTTCAACTTCTGATGATCTAATGATTTAATTGTGAGAAATGTGGCGAGTGAGTAATTTATTTTTTTACCCACTAATAAACAATGTCATGTGGCTAGGTCATTGGAATTTATTATTAACTTAACTGATATATTTCAGCTTTGACATTCCCAGGACAACTTGCTCTTTAAGTATGAGCCAAACCTGATGACTTATGTCTCTTGGAAAGGTGAGTAGATTACTTAAGCATTCTACCACTCTCTCTGTGGATATTTGAATTTACCAATTTGGAAGATACCTAACCAACTGAGCCACATACACAAGAGAACCAAATCCAGGAGTATGCTCTGAATCTTTTAAGTCTCTCTTTATGAAATTGTACTAAACAGAGTTATAGTATTTAATTGGGATAATGCACAGCCTAAACCAGAAATAAACTAAATGAGCTCACATATTCATTAGAAATATGGAAATAGTATTGAGCAAAGGTAATAGCTGACTTCAACTCTCTAGTGTCTAAATAACAGCGACAGAAAATATTAGTTTTTACTAGGTTAATAGATGAAATTAGGAAACCTTGTGAACATATGTGGGGGAGACTGGTGTCCCAAATGCATTTCACTGTAAAATATGTGTTGAGACTTTCTGAGTTCTATGGCTACATCACACAGCAGAGACAGAAGGACTCCATTCAATGTGCAGAGTATTCTTTGGCTTAAGCTGTGCATTATCCCAACCTAAATACTGTAACTCTGTTTATCACAATTCCATAAAGAGAGAGATGTAAAGATTCAAGGCACTCTCCTGGAGTGCACAAGTAAACATCAAAAAGCCCCTGCTTCACAACTGCTATTTTTGGCTGTTTCATTACCAGAGGGCCGAATTGGTATAAGGCAAGATGATGAGCAGATGGGCAGAGCGGCATACCAAGGGCACCCAAGCCCACCAAAGTAAATACGAGGGGGAAAAAGAGAGAAAACCGCCCAGGGAAAGGGCCCTTAGGCATCATTCCAACTCATTATAGCTAGAACTGAAGAAGAGCTCCCTTTTAAGGGTCTCAGCCTTGGCAAGACAGCCGCAAAGCCTGTTGTTACCTCTGTGCTGCAGCGGAATCAATCTAAGGGGAAGTGGAGACAGTCCAGCAGTGCCATGGCAACGCAGGCTGCTAGGAGGGGAGGGGGGAGAGCTTGCAGGCAGGCTTGGTGCTGACTGGGAGAGCGTACTTTGCTGAAGGGGGCCTTGGGGACTTGCCTCTGGCCCCAGATCCCAGGGAGGTCACTTTTCCCTGGGGGTAATTTCTATTAGGGAAGACAGTAAAATAAGTCATAATTAGAGTCACAGAATGCACAGAACCCAGAATAAGAGGGCAGGCGAGGGTGCTTGTGGTCCATTCTTCATGAAGAGCAACTCTGATTCTTGTCCTACAATGTGACAGCACAACCTGAAACATCAGACATGGAGCATCAAGTGAAGCTGCTATGAGACAGACAGTAACACAATACAGGACAATTATTCAGGAACGTTCTAGTGGAGAACACGCTTCCCCTCCCCCACCCAAAGTATTAGCACCCTGATTGCAAAGATGCTGTTAGGGCTTCTTTTTCTTAAGATAAAAAGTTTTCATATGTCTTCTTTCAACTATTCACACCCGCTAACTTCTTCCCTCTTCTCTTTTCTGTCATCATTTTACCACCTACCTCTCCTCTCGACAAGCTAATGATGGTAATAATATTCTACAAGTACCATTGAATATGATAGAATAAAGTATTTGGATGATACCATAAAGAAGAGTTTAATTCAAAGGTAAAGAGGTAAAGAGATGATATATGAAAACTTTTCTTTTTTTTTTTTTTTTTGAGTTGGAGTCTCACTCTGTCACCCAGACTGGAGTGCAGTGGCCACTCCCGGCCACCTCAGCCTCAACCTGCTGGGCTCCGGCGATCCTTCCGCCTCAGTCTTCCGTGTAGCCGGAAATACAGGTGCGCACTACCACGCCCGGCTAATTTTTGATTTATTGTAGAGACGAGGTCTCGCCAAGTTGCCCAGGTGGGTCTCAAACCCGCAGGCTCAGGCAATCCACTCACCTCAGCCTCCCAAGGCGCAGGATTACAGGCTGAGCCACTGAGCCCAGCTTGAAATCTTTTCTTAATCCACTGTAGTGTCACTTCACAATCAAAAAGATTTTTCTTATGTCAAATTAAACTCTCTTTGGTCTTAACTTTAGTCCTTTGCTGTCTCAACCACTCAAACTCCAGGGGTCATGAGGAACCAGTGCTGATATCCATATCTTGCATCTTTTCAGTAATTTCTCCACCACTATGAGAAAATGGATGATCTATAGTCACTGAAAGGTGCTATGCTATATCAATAACAAACCTCTAGCAGAATACATATCCTTACACAACACAAAGGCTGCTAGGTTGTCCCTCAACATCCATTCTTCTCTTCTCTCTCGGAATAATAGAACTCCCAAATTTTGGCTGGGCACAAGGCCATTTAAAATAAAGACCACTTAGCCTATCTTCCTGTGCAGCTAGATATAGCCATATTACTAAATTCTGCCAAAGGGATGAGAGCAGAAGTTATGGAAGCAGCTTCCAAGTTGTGTCCTTGAAGGACAAGTCTTGACTTTTTCCTCTCCCTGACTCCATGTTGCTTTTGAAAATAATCTTGCAAGATACATGCGTGTGCAGGTATCTCTTTTATAAAGTGATTTGAGTTCCTCCAAATATATTCCCAGAAAGGGGATTGTTGGATTGTATGGAAGGTTAATTTTTAGATCTTTTAGGAATTGCCACCCTGTTTTCCACAGAGGTTGTACTAGCATAATGTAGCAGCATTATTCACGATAGCAAAAACATGGAACCAACTGTGCTGCCCATCAAAAGTGGACTGGATTAAAAAAATGTGGTGCATATACATAATGGAATATTATGCAGCCACAAAAAAGGACAAAATTATGAACTTCACAGCAACTTGGATGAATTTAGAGTCTATAATACTCAGTGATCTATCACAGAAACAAAGAACTGAGTACCACATGTTCTCACTCATAAGCAGATCCTGAACAATTATCATAATACTACAAAAAAGGGATTGGCAGTAGAGGGAAACTGCTTGGACGGAGAAGCACACTTTATCAATAAGGGTACCTGATCTCAAACCAGGTAAAGTGGGGGCCAAAGTTAGGCCCAAACTTTACCTGTACAATGACCATTTGTATATCTCATCCTGAATTGTACCCCACATCCTTAAATAAATAAAATAAATTTTAAGATAATCCTAGTGCTAAACCAATATAGACCAGTTGGGCAAAGGCAATAATTCCTAGGGATGGCAGAGCAACACAAAAAGTCTCTGACAACCTCCAGAGCACAGTCATTATAGCAGCACTGAATCACCTACATCTCATATTACACAAGAAAGAAATAAACTTCTATCTTGTTTAAACTAGTGCTATTTGGGGTTAAAGGTTTTCGGACTGTTCAACCTAATAAACATAATTATCCACATTTGACTCCTGTGTTGTTCCAGTCTGACCAGAAAATGGGTGCTCTGCACCTTTAGGATCTGTGGGAATCAGTCAGAGAGGGTCCTAGGGTGTTAGGAATTTGACCCAAGAAGCCAAGGATCAGAAAGAGTTGAGTCTGTAATGTGAGACAGTAGGGATACAGCCGAAGAAGGAGAAGGAAGAGGAGGAGGAGGAGGAGGAGGAGGAGGAAAAGGAGAAGGAAGAAGGAAGAAGGAAGAAGGAAGACGGAAGACGGAAGAAGGAAGAAGGAAGACGGAAGAAGGAAGAAGAGGAGGAGGAGGAGGAGGAGGAGGAGGAGAAGAAGAAGAAGATCAGGATGAGGTAGGTCAAATCTGACAGATTCACCCAACGTAGAGAGTGCACACGTGTTTTCAGATGTATGAGAAGTCTAGCACAATGCTCCAGGCAGGTAGTCAGAAGTCTGGCTAGAGGAATTCCGAAAGCTGAAAATGTCATAGCTCCAAAGTAAAACAGGGGATATTTATTGTGCCCACTAGAGAAGCCTTTCTGATTAATTTTGTACTGGAGTCATTCAGGCTTACTGGCCCAGCTGCAGGAAATTATTTCTCACTGGGGGAAGAAAATCTAGCCCATTGGGATTCCTCTGGAAGTAGTGGAAGCAAACGTCTTGAGCTCAGGGTTTAAATGGCACCATCGCATCTGGTAGCCATCAGCCACATGTGTCTACTAAACACTTTAAATGTGACTAGGCAGAATGAATATAGGCTGTAAGTGTAAAACACACACTGGATTTTGAAGACTTAGGACAAACAAAAACAAGAGTGTAAAATAGCTCATTTATATTTTATATAAATTACATGTTGAAATGATATTTAATACTGGGATGCCAAAAAAGTATACATATTTTAAGAGATGTTATCTCTGTATTTCTTTTAGTTCGCTGTAATCAGAAGTGTCTGGACACTGATGGTAACCACTTTGAGCACCTCTTGTAATTGCAGAAGTCAAATGTATCTTATATCCATCTTTTGTTATCGGTGTATATTGAGTATTACAAATTTAATACAGTTTTTTTCTTTCATAAAATGTGTATACATTTTTGGTACCCTCTGCATATATTAGAGTAAATAAAATATATTATTAAAATTGTTTTGTTCTGTTTCTCTTGACTTTATAAGTTACATCCAAGAAATGTAAAATCACATACGTAGCTCACATTACATTTCTGTTGAACAGCACTGTTCTACAAGCTGGGTTTCTAATATCTGGAAGGCAATACTGTTTTCTCAGGTGAGGGATGGTTTATACTGCAGACAACCTGACACCTGAGGCCTACTCTATCACAAAAGTGTCATATAGCCAATTCGACTCAAGATATTTCCTCCCTTTTCTTGTTTGATGAGTCCACTCTTTTGGGTTAATGCAAACTCCCAGTCCTGGCAATGGTGGCATCGTGTTTCCCCATGGGGAGATCATTGCTGACCAAATTCTTGATCTTCTACAATTGTTAAGAGGCAGTACTAGTCATTAAATATTAAAAATCTATTTAGGGAGACAGGAAAAAATAACAAAAACACTGTTCATACTGGCTTTTCTCATTGACCTCACTAAACATACACTGCACTCTGCTTCAAAGCTGTACCTCCCATTAGGCATGAAAAATGTGTCCTTACATCTCATGTGTATTAAAAATGTAAACAGTAAGGCTACTTTAAAGGAAAAAAAATTACCTTTTCCCTCCCTGCCTATTCTATCATGAAATCACAAACAAGACCTTTTAAAAATGTATTGAAGTCCCCTAATGAGTGTAGTGGGAGAAAAGGAGTGATCCCTTTCCTCTCCATTATAAAAGCAAAAAAACAGGTTAACAAGAGAAAAGCATAACAAGTGCATGCCTGGGCAAGAGAGTCATGTCAAATATGAACCCAAGGAAGGGCCGGTTGGTTGATGCTTAAATACTCTCTTCATGGGGGAGAGTTGAATGGACACAGGAGGTGGGAGGGCAGACATTATGGAAAGGTGAAGGGCAGTGCTGCACAGAAGCAACGATTTTTTGTGTGTGTGTGCAGATAAAGTTTCTTAGGTAATCTCGTGGAGAATAGACGAAAATTTTGTCTGGGTGTGGTAATGACTCTGGGTGGTTGATTATTACTGGTTATTTGATGAGATTCCCTAGGGAGGAATGGGATCTTATGACAATTGCATTTCTTCTTTTGGAAAGAAGCTTTCTTCAATAAGAAGATTCCAGAGAAAGTCTTCCTTCTTGGTGGAGAGGTGGTGGTGGGGCAAGACAAGGTTAGAGGGACTTGACTATGAGGCAACAAATTCTGACTTTTCAGTATGTCAAAGTGCCAGTCTTTGGGGTATTGTTTTCTGAGCTACAACAAAACCAAGGGTTATCTCCACATGGGCAAACAACTGAACATTTAGTAAAGGATTTAGAAAGGGGTAAAAAACAATTCAGGCAGGCAGCTTTACCAGACTGTGTGTGCAAGACAGAGCTAAGTTTTAGTACATCTGTATATACAGAAACCTAGAAGCAATTGCTACTGTACTACTGTGCTGCTGAGGTGGGATATTTAATAGGTCTTTCTGTTATCCAACTTGGCAAGGGACTCCCATTCCCATGTATGAGACCTGATATTAACATATAACAATATATTCCTATTAAGCTATGCATGAAACAATACAGACTGCAAGCAAACCTGTTTTCTCGTGGTTGTTCATTTCTCTGGACGCCTTTAAACTTCCAGCTTATTTTTATTCTTTTCACTTCTGCTAGGCTATTCTTAGACTTACAGAAAAGAAAGACACATTTAGGTTAAATTAAAGTAATGGGGATCTATTGTAAGGCGTAGAAGTAAGGAAGAAAGGAATGCCAGATGCTGGACTGATTTTCCCAACACAACCTTCCACCTGCATGAAAAATAAAGTCTTTGGAAAATAGGAGAGTTGATCAAGATACAGTGCAGTCCAGGCAGTTCTAGTAACTGAGTTACCTCATTTGTGTTTTCTCTTTGCGGGGCTGAGTAGAAGGCAGCTTCATTTCTCACCTTTGTGATGACTCAGCGACTCTCCCTCCTCCTCCTGCTACTCTGACTAGATGCACTCCTGGATCAGCTTCTCAATTTCTGCCTCTGTCAGAGAAAAATAGCTAACTAGTGCAGCTTGGGGCTGTCAAGTACAGTGATTTTTCCTTCCTGTTCAAGTTCTCAGAACTCTTTCGTGTTCTACATAATCCTGTAGGAATTATTAGAAATTGTTTTAATCATTTGTCTCTTTGCAATGAAAATTATTATATGTGATTAAATAAAAATATTGCAGCTTTAAAAGGTAAAGATTAACAAATGGATTTTTATAATATATATGAACATTATAAATGACTTTTTCACAGATAATTAGAGATGCATATGGTTTAATGTGCTTTAAACCAGCAAAGAAAAATGTATGATTTATTGACAAATTCATTTAAAAGAATATTATATTTGGATATTTTGTTTGGCTATCAAGTATAAAAGTTTTTATTTGAGTTTAGTTCTTTCACTGCATTGAGATTGAAAAAAAATGCTACTATAGCTTTGAATTATTTTCTTTTGTTTTATTAAAAAAATCAACTGGTTTATTTTTTATAATATCTATTTCTCATTTAAAAGTTTATCTTCTAGATAAGATAGAAGGCTTAAAATCTTAATCACTTTCATGTAAATTATATATTAAAGATATGAATAAGCCAGGCTTGGTGGCTCAGCCTGTAATCCCGCGCCTTTGGGAGGCTGAGGTGAGTGGATTGCCTGAGACCGCGGGTTCGAGACCCGCCTGGGCAATTTGGCGAGGCCTCATCTCTACAATAAATCAAAAATTAGCCGGACATGGTAGCGCGCGCCTGTAGTTCCGGCTACTTGGAAGGCTGAGGCGGAAGGATCGCCGGAGCCCAGCAGGTCGAGGCTGCGGTGGCCGGGAGCGGCCACTGCACTCCAGTCTGGGTGACAGAGTGAGACTCCAACTCGAAAAAAAAAAAAAAGATATGAATAATATTTACTACTACTGAATAAATATCCAAATCAGATTTACTTATGATATTTTCTCTTTAATGTAGATTTTTAAAATATTAAAGAGAGCTTTATATCTGCGCACTAGCTGACCAAATGAATACAACTTATAGATCCATTAAAAGTCATCTTGAAGTGAAGTTGCAGATGTATGATAGTTTTATATTCCTCATTAAGTTTTATTTCAACTTTAATATATTTAATTCTTCCTGACTTCAAATAATGCATTATTATAGGTATAAATTAAATGATACATGACTAAGAATATAATAAATAACTTAAATTTTACATTATACTCCTGTTTCCAATAAGGTGGCAGATTAGATACCCTGAGAGACTCTCTTGACGGAAACAACTAAAATGCTGAGGAAAAACTGATTTTTTAAATTATTAAAAATAAGTCTTTAAATTTAATTTTAAAGTGCTGCTGGACTGTCTTGAAAATAAAGTTTTGGCCAGATGCAGTTGCTCAAGCCTGTAATCCCAGCACTTTGGGAGGCCGAGGCAAGAGGACTGCCTGGGCCCAGGGGTTCGAGACCAGCCTGGGCAACTTGGCGAGACCTCATCTCTACAATAAATCAAAAAAATTAGTCATGCATGGTGGCACTCGCCATCCATCCACCGGAAGGATGGCCGGAGCCCAGCATGTCGAGGCTGCGGTGGCCATGAGTATGCCACTGCACTCCAGCCTGGGTGTCAGAGTGAGACTCCAACTCAAAAACACAAAAAATAAAAGTAAAGTCTACTGATCTCACAAAACAATGTGTAAGCAGGACTCCTGGTAGATATGTGGGTAAGACAAAGTCAGTTTTGCCCTAAGGGTTTTGCCAAACCATGGCGACTTTTGGCTTCCCATTGGGCTTGGTTACCTGCATAAGGTACGGAAGATAGGAGATCTTTAAAGAATCTAAGAAGAAAGCTCCACATAAGACTGGAACCTCAAAGAATGACACTCTCAGTATTGGGTTAAACAAGAAATAAATGTAGGTGTGTTAAAAAGGACAGCAAGGACACATGCTTGTCTCAGTTCAGGTGCCAGATGAGGGGAAAAATTTCCTATAAGAACTCATTTTTTCATGATGGATTTCACATACATTTTGTTTTGAATTTATACTTTATGATCCAAAAGTTTCAAGTGGTAAATTTAAGTAAAGTTTTGCTAGATCTAGTTGTGGCAGAGACAGTGGTGTCTATTCAATATCCCAAGGGTTTTCTCACATTTCTCGGCTCCCGTACAATTGAGCAAATTCTAGTAACTAATTCTGCTCAATTGGCTTTGGGTAGAAGAAACATAAGTTACATCTGGCCAGAAGAATAGTAGAACTGGTGAGATACATTCCAGCAATCTCTTTCCAGCCGTATTTACCAAGGAGGACAAGTGTTCAGATAAAGCAGATGCAAGATGTTGGGAACTCAAAGGGCCTGGATAGAAATCACATGCCCTGGAGAGTTCCCTGAATTTATAGCAGAATTTGCATGATCAGAAAATTGACCTTTATTGTGTTAGACAACTGAAATTTGGGCCATGTTAGCATAACATAATTAATGGAGTATCCTGCCTGAACAAATAATGGAAGCAAATACGAATAATCTTAGAAAAACAGCGTAGACCAGTACTCAAAGAAGTGCCACAAATAAAAATCCAAGGAGCATGGTCAACCCATAGGCAAAATTCACAAAACACAAAAAATGTCACAATGGTTAAAATTCAGATGAAACAACTGTCAATTGAAACAAGCCTCAAAAACTTTAAATATTAGCCGGGCTTGGTGGCTCAGCCTGTAATCCCGCACCTTGGGAGGCTGAGGTGAGTGGATTGCCTGAGCCCGCGGGTTCGAGACCCGCCTGGGCAACTTGGTGAGACCTCATCTCTACAATAAATCAAAAATTAGTCAGGCGTGGTAGCGCG
>CAUYQG010103598.1:0-25426 GCA_963574415.1 Tarsius wallacei
AGTCTGTCCCTTCTGACAGCTCCCAGGTATTCACCTCTCCATCGGAATCCTCATCATCCACAGCAAAACCTTCCTCTCCAGCATGGGCGCCCTCGCCATTGGTGGGACTGTCGGTAGGGATGCTCTGCGCTCCACTGGCTAGTCGATCCATGGCCTTCTTAGTCTCTCTCTCCTGACCAGGGTGGTCAGCTGTGGCAAAGCCAGCCTCCGGGCCAGGGGGCGCCTCCCGCGCGCTCGGCAGCGGCGGGCCCCGAGGCGACTCCGCGGCCCCCAGCGCCTGGGCCCCGGCGGCCTGAGGGTCCATGCCGGGCTGCCGGCGGCTCGGCGCCCTGGACGCCGCCGGGCCACGTCGAGCAATTCTTATTAAGTACCCTGTTCACTTCTGTGTCACATCTGAGAAAGGAGTGTCTAGGCTGATTTACCTCAGTTTATATTATTGTCCTGAAACCTTTACCAGAGTCACTCTCTTCCATGATCACGCACTGAAGCAATGATGTCCTCTCTGCTGAGAAGTTTATGGTTGCTGGAAATAGGAACAAGAGCAGAAGACAACCCCATTTCCTGCACATTTAGCGTTCTCCATGAATGAATGCCACTGATGCTGTCAACAGCCCTTTCATGAAAAGGCTACCATTATCCCCATTTTAGATGCATTTAAGTCATTAATTGTGTCAATAGTCCTGCCAAACACTGAATGTTTGTGTTCTCCCAAAATAGATATGATGAAACCTGATCCCCAAGGTGATGTTGGTATGGAAGGAAGCAGGACCTATGGGAGATGATTAGGTCAGGTAGGCAGAGACCTCAAAAATGGAATTAATGCTCTTAGAAGGAGAACTCCAGAGAACTTATTTGCCTCTTTCAGTCATGTGAGGAAATAGCAAAAAGATGGTGTGATATTATGAGATTATATGTAGATATTACTTTTTGTCTATGGTTCCTGTCTTATAACTCCCAAAGTACTTGTTACATTCTTTTGCTATAAGGTTGGGGCACTTTAGGCCTCAGAAGCTGTCCTCAGAAAACAGAATGTCTCTCCCACTGACCTTCTCCTGCCCTTTTTGTTTTTACCTCATCCTTTATCTCCACAAGGTAGGTCTTAGAAACTAAAAATGCACTTTAATTTTTCCCCACCTCTGACCATAAAGAGATTTTCTGACCTACTTTGTCTGATTGTAGGTCATAGACTCCTGTTTCCAAGGAGGTTCTTCCCCATTCCCTGGGGGAAGGAATGCTTCATAGAGAGGCCTAAAAGAATCTAAACAGGTAGGCCTTGCTGGGTGATACCTTTTTGTCCAATCACATTTCTACATGGTGGCCAATTATGCCTGTCCAATGAAGTTTCCATAAAAGCCCTAAGGATTCAATGAGCTTCTGAATAGCTGAACACTATACCTCAGCCTATGCATCTCTTTATCTGTATCCTTTATAATATCCTTTATAATAAACCAGTAAGCACAAGCGTTTCCTTGAGTTCTGTGAGCTGCTCTAGCAAATTAATAGAACCCAAGGAGGTGGTTGTGGGATCCGTGATTTATAGCTAGTTGGTCAGAAGCACAGGTAAAATAACCTGGGGCTTGCAGTTGGTATCAGAAGTTGCGTGGCAGTCTTGGGGACTTAGCCCTAAGCCTGTGAGATCTGCTGCTATTTTCAGATAGATAGTATCAGAATGGAATTGAATTAGAGGACACCCAGTTGTTTAACACTATAGAACCAGTTGCTTGCTTGGTGGTGAGAAGAAATCTCCACACATTTGGTCACAGAAGTCTTCTGTGTTAGTTGTTGTGGCATGAGAGTAGAGAAAAAAAAATTTGCGTTTCACTCACAGATGACCATCTAAGAATCAGAAAGCAGGCCCCCATCAGATGCTGAACCTGTTAATGCCTTGATCTTGGACTTCCCAGCTTCCAGAACTATGAGAGATAAATTATATAAACATAAAAGCCACCAGGTATAATGATATTTTGTTATAGCAGCCTGAACTGACTAAGACAAGCCCTATCAGATAAGATTAGCATTTTTCTCCTTCTATAGATAAGAACAGCGAGACAAGAGAGAGAGATTCAGTAACTCAACAAGGCATACAAACTGAGGGAGTCCACCCATCAGAGTACAGGCTCTTAACCACTGCATCATGCAAACTAAACCACAAACAGGCCTTTTTGGGACAACTTGTCATCTCCTGCAGCAGGGCTGAATCCTTCCAGGTGCTCTCTCCCACCTGGAAAGTCTACCCTGGCCTGTGACTCAAACCCCAACTGGAATCACAAAATGTTAAAACAAGAAAATCTCAGAGAATTAATCTTACCTAATAACTCTTTCATTTCTTAGATAAAACTGAGGCTCAGAAGGGAGACAGCTGCCTGAGGCCTCACAGCCATGTGCTGGGGTGAGACCTAAGACTACGTGGAACCCTCCTGCCCCAGCTGCCTGGCAGTGCAGCATTCCCTTCCATCCAACAGAGGGAGCAGCTCCTCACTATCCCACCAACACAGGCCCTGGTGTGACTTGGCTTGTCCTCATTTTTGTTTGAAGTGATTGATTTTTAAAAAATTATACCTGTATTTTTTTTTTGACATAGGTAACCACATATTTGGAAAGAAAGCAGGTGGAATATAAAGAATAAGTAAATGTGTAAATAAGCAACTTACTATCAATTTAGCATCCTTTCCACCACTCTTTTCAACAATTTTGCAAATTCTGAACTATGTAAGTCAAGGGAGGGAAGCACATCTAGCAGTGAGTGTGATTCCTAGATCCTTTTCCAAAGGAAACAAAGAATAAGAAGAAACTTGGGACTATTGCTACTCAATGTAGAACAAGAGGATGTCCAAGTAGTGCTGCCTGGTGAATGCTAAAAAAGCATAAGCATCAAGCCACTGAGTCAGAATGACTGTGCCAGGAACAGAAAACCAAACATCACATGTTCTCATTTACAAGTGGGAGCTAAATTAAGGATATGCAAAGACAGAGAGAATAGAGAAGATGTAGACAATGGATTTTGGAGACTCAGAAGAGGGAAAGGAAAGGGGTGGAAGGACACAATAAATCACCTATTGGTTACAATGCACATAGCTGGGAGTGGTGGGTATGCTTAAAGCCCAGACCAAAAACTATAACTATTTGTATCCCTTAAGGCTATTGAAATAAAAAATAAATAAATAAAATTTTTAAATGGGTGCTTCATCTGGTACTTAGAAATCAGGTCCCCAGCCACAGCCCCCTCTAAGCTTTTTCCCACATTAACATTTTCTCTGGTCCTCTGACTTGATGAACGAGGACCTTTGTATGAACACTGGTCTGAGAACTCTAGCCCTAGCCATTCTGTCCTTCTGACACACTCTCTCCATGTATCTCCATGTGGCTGGCTCCTACTGGTCAGTCACAGCTCAGCTTAGGTTTGACTTTCTCAGAGAAGCTGACTCTGGCCATCCAATCAACTCCCTCTTACCACTCCAGCAAATCATCTTGAGCTGTGGCGACAGGGAACTCATCCATCATATTCACCACCATTTTCCAAGAGTCTGCAACAGGGCCTAGCACACAACAGGTACACAAGAAATAATTTTTAAATGAAGTTAAACAATATCAAAGAATACCTTGTATTCTTTTTTTTTTTTTGAGTCTCACTCTGTGACCCAGGCTGGAGTGCAGTGGCATGCTCACAGCTACCATAGCCTTGATGGACTGGGCTCAGGATACTTTCTCCTCAGCCTTCCAAGTAGCTGGAACCACAAGCATGCACCACCATGTCTGGCTAATTTTTTTTTTGTTTATTGTAGAGATGAGGTCTCGCCAAGTTACCCAGGCTAGTGTTGAACCCCTAAGTTCAAGCAATCCTCTCGCCTCCACCTCCCAAAGTGCTGGGATTTCAGGTGTGAGCCACTGCGCTCAGCAGCGTACCTCATATTCTAAATCAAGAGTCTAATTTGCAAACTGGCCAAAACCCAATCAATGTTTAGTTAGCGTTCAGTGTGTGCTGGGCCCATTTTATAAACCAGAGGGAGGGGGTGAGGTGGCTACAGAGATGATTATGATTAGTCTCTAATGTCAAGAAGTTTGTATCCTGTTTAGAGAGCTAAGACATATACATCTAAAAATATAACTGAAATAATGTAGCCAGTGCTCAAGGACAAATAAAGTGTTCAGAAGGCAAAGGTATTGGAAGCTAAATAAAAAGGAAGATTCATAGAAGGTTCAATCTCTGTCAAATCCAGAACACATAAGTGGAAAAGAAAACTTCAGCCTCCCAATCTCCCTGGCTTCCTTAGTGCTTTCGTGACCTTCACACGACTTGGAGTTTGAGCGCTTGACTTACAACCTGGCACCTAAAGAAGTGACCAGGTTTGCTCAATGCTCTCTCTGTGAGCCTTGCTATGCTAGTTTACACATGCCATTTCAACTATTTCTCACCACAACCCTGATTACAGGGAGGCATTATAGATCTATAAAAATTGACTCTGGGGTGGGAACTATTTCACCAGAAGGGACACAGTCAGTGGAGTCTGGTGTGCCCACCTCTGAAGGATCTTACTTTTCCCCAGTTCACACATCTACCCTCTAGTTACTTGTCCAAATTCACACAACAATTAAGGATTCATCCTTAGGTCTGTTGAATGATAAAATAGGTGTTCTTCTAAAACCTGGCAGACAGGAAGAAGGACTGAGTCCACCACTGCTCTCTTTACCCAACTTGTAGAATGAAAGTCCTTCAGAAGGCACGAGTGTTTAGTCAAAGGTGAAAAGAATGGTGCTTAAAATGCACAAATGCACTGCCTTGGAATTCATTTGGTGCTTCCACCCTTATTCCTGTTGAAATTATTCCCTGGTGACCAGCTCTTTAAAGAAATTCTTTCAACTCCTTTCTGCAGTGTGGAGTAATTGTATGTCATCAAAAGTCTAGGAATAGTCAAGATTGCAAAATTCTTGCTGTGCTCTTGGCAAAATCATTACTCACCAGCCAGTGTTTAGAAATCAAAATGCTCCCCTTAAGTGCCATTAAACACAAATATTTATCAACGCTGCGCTAGAATGCTGGGCTGACAAAGGTTAGGTGTTTGTGGGCGTGTATGCGTGTGCATAATTAGATTCAGGTTTCCAACAAAAGAAAGCTGGTTTACTAAAGTGTATGGCTTTCAGATACCCACCTACGGCAAATGGGGGATTTTGCTTGTTTATTTCTTAGAGAAATGTTCAAAGTCTCGGAAGTAGTGCCCGAAGTGAGGCAGAGGATTTCTGTCTCTCAGCTCTTTGCAGGCACCATGAAAGGTGCTGCCTATGATAAAAACAAATGGCAAGACTAGCAGGAGAGTTACAAAGGGACGTGAAAAGGTAAATAATGACTCTGGACAGCAACTGCGGATGAATAAACCATTTCTGAAAACTTCTACCCTGGTTTGAAGAAAATGAGCCATTTCATTTCTCTTTAATTTGCCCTACACATGACTGCTTGAGTGAGCACCTTCTAAAACAGTTTAGCACATGTCTTACTTGGGTCAAGTTCCCTAGAAGCTAAGCCTGAGATGAGATTCGTGTTCCAGGGGTTTGCTGGGGGAAGTGCACTGGGGAGAAGTGAAGTAGGAGAAATAGAGTAAGGCAGGGAAAAAAAGTTCAGTAAGAGCCAATCCCACAGGGGCACAAGTCACCCAGTCCTGCCCTGAGGCAAATGAAGGAGCCTTTTGCACTCCCTTCCTTGACTGAGGACTATCCCTGGGAAAGCTCTCATGCTTCAGAGAAGTAATATCAGCGTGACTGATCAACACTCCTAACAGCTGGGGATGGGTGCATGAGTAGCAAAGGGTGCGGCACCGACCGCATCTACCTTGGTACATGTTACTACTCCCTTTCGTACGTGTATGTATGTCCAAGTGGAATCGGGGACGTCCCCACTCATACTGCCAGTGGCTCCCCAGTCCTCAGAAGAAAGTCAATTTTCTAGCCTGCTCGTCTATGGGTCCCAGACTAGCCCTCCAATTGTATCCCCAATCACCTATTTTCACACAGCCCAACCTTTCACAGTACAATTGACTGTTAGTTATTGACCAAAGATGCTGTGTTCTTTCACCTCCCTCCAGCTTTATGACACTTAGCATCAATAAGAGTCAGAATAGTACAGAAAACTAAAACCCATTCCAACCTATCTGTCAATGTTATCAGCATTATTACCTGAAGCACAGTTTTAATGATCTTGGGTCCTTTTTAAAAACCTCTCATGGTCTCTGACCTGAAGAACCAAGTCCTAAATCCCTGGCGTGGAATGTCCTGGGCCTGCTTTTCTGCCTTTGTTTCCCAGTTTGCCTAGCCCCAATTCAAATACCACCTCCTCCATGGAACCCTTCCTGGCCCACCCAAGCCTTCCCGTTTCTCCATTGCCCTGAGTTAATATCTCTCCTTAGCACTGGCCTTGTTCTGTGGTGTAGCATGGTCTGTTGTATAGGTACTTACCTCCACATCAGATTGTGACTTCCTTACAGCAATGTCCTTCACAGCACCTAACATCTCAGTGGGTATGAAACAGGTGCCAGTGAGGGCATGCTGAATGGAAGAAAATAATGCACCTCTAAGGAACAGGCTCCTGGAGAGTCCTTACAGACACCGTGAGACTTCCACGAAGTCATTTAGGATGATGTTTATGCTAACATAACAACAACAACAGATGTTAAGACTTATTGAAAATTTGTTATATCAGAACCTGTATTTAACATTTTACATGAATCAACTGATGTACCCTTATTAGGTAGGTACTATGTTATTGCAGTTTTATAAATGAGGAAACCATGCCATTGAGGTTATGTGACTTGTTTAAGAACACACAACTAGGAAGCAGGAGAGCCAGGACTCAGGGCTAGCATCTGGGCCTCAACTCCACACCCTTAACCACTAAGTAATAAGAAAGGAGAAGATTACTGACATCCTCATACTTTGCAGTCATTCACCCAAGGGGTAGGCGATGTGACAGAACACAGTCATGGTGCTTTTTGTGAGCCACAATTTAAAAACCCACTGCACGTTCATCTCTTTTTTCCAAGGGAAATGGCTGGAATGAGAACAAAGAAGGTAGATTCTTGAAGTTGATTTTATGTTTATATATTTATAGGTGCTTTTGTTTTGTTTTGTTTCCAGAAAGCTCTGAATTGGAGTAGAAAGAGTACCCCTCTAGATTCTGATTTCCTCGTTAGTTAATTGGACTTTTACCTATTCTATTTTTCTCCGAATTCCTTTGTGTAAATTTCCCACTCAGTTATAAGCTCCACAGAAGTGGAGATTGTATCCAACCCATTTGTCACTGTATTCCTAGATTCTAGCACAGTACCAGACACATAATAGGCCTCCATAAGTACTCATTGACTGAATGAATCAAGAATGGTCCACCAAGGTAACCCAGTGTTCTCAAAGGCTGTTTCAGAGACCACACACTCCAGGATTATCTGGAGAGCTTGTTAAAATGCAGATTCCTGGGCTCCAAGTGACTTCTTCACTCATTGATGTTTGGGGACTACTGAGATAACTGCTACGCTGATGTCTACAAATGGCTCAAATTTAACAATTTAATTAAATTAACTTCAGGTGAAGTTTCAATTATGATCTCATAGAAAATGGAGAGGAAATCCTTCTGTTTCTCTCCACTTTTCCTTTCATCATCTTCTCACTGGTATCTACTTCCTCTTCCCTTCCTTCTCCTCCACGGTTATTTATAGTTTCTAGCTCAGGGCAAGGCCCAGGAGAACAAACGTGAATAAAATCCTCTCTTCTACCCCCAAGAAAAAAGGAAACAGGAAACAGGAAAAAAGAAACAGTAATTTGCATTTTTTTTTTTGAGTTGGCGTCTCACTCTGTCGCCCAGACTGGAGTGCAGTGGCCGTTTCCGGCCACCGCAGCCTCGACCTGCTGGGCTCGGCGATCCTTCCGCCTCAGCCTTCCAAGTAGCCGGAATTACAGGCGCGCGCTACCACGCCCGGCTGATTTTTTTTTTTTATTTATTGTAGAGATGAGGTCTCGCCAAGTTGCCCAGGCGGGTCTCGAACCCGCGGGCCCAGGCAATCCACTCACCTCAGCCTCCCAAAGGCGCGGGATTACAGGCTGAGCCACTGAGCCCAGCTCAATTTGCATTTTGATGTAATAAATTCTTGAATAGAAATAAGATAGGATGTTCCTTCCCTCCCTTATCAAAGTAAAGAGGGTAGCTGCTACTTTGTGTTGGGCTCCTTGCCCTTAAGTACCATCCTTGAAATGTTGAAGACCAAGGAAACTAAGGAGAAGAGTGTTTAAAATATTTTTAATCTTAAAGTGTGCTTACTCCTTTCTTTAATAAATTTCTTCCAATCCATAGATACCTTGTTTTCTTGAACTGAGAAAACTCAGTACCAGACATACAATAGGCCCCCCAGAACCTGCTTTCCTGGGTTAAAAATTCTTCTTCCCAAACTATATCAATTTTACTTATTTGTTTTTTATTTGTGCCCAACATAGGCACATGGTAGGCTCGTAAATACTGGTAAGCAAACACATTCAGATTGTAGTAAACAGCACTGATCAAGGATATGCCTTGAAACTTCATCTTCTACATGGTACTTTTTTTTTTATTGTGAGTGGATTTTGACCATCTTGATTGCAAGTACACAGACAACATCTGATTTTTTTCTATACACTAAATGCTGATTACTCAAACACTGTTTAGCAAAGTTGGGGGTAGTTTCATTAACTGAGCTTGTGCATGCACTAAGCACATTATATTGATCAATTAAATTTCACATAGTATCTCAAAAAGAAGAGAAACCAAATGTTCAATTCTAAACCCAATTATTTTAAGTGTTACCCAGGATTTTTTGACTACAATGACCAAAAAACTTTTTCTTTATACCTTTCTGCCTCTCACAAATATATGGCCTACTAAGAAAAAAATATAATGTGTGCACATTAACTATTGTATTACTATCCTCTTTTAACATGTTGCTTCTCTTTCTCAATACTCATCTCTGTATCCCTACACAGGGTCCAAGACACAACTGTACATATAGTCACTTTTGAGAAAATAGATATTGAACGACTGAATAAATAAAAAGAAGCAAATAACCTAGTTCAAACAAAGTCTTTGGAATCACTGAGGGCATAATTTTAATTGGGGAAGTGATCTGAGAAGGCTTCAGAAGGGAGGTGGCTTTCAGTGGGGAGGGTTTTCCTAAGAAGTTAATGCTGGCAAAGAGCTTTCCAGGAAGATAAGCATATGAGAAAAGCAAACAGATAGAATTTGGCAGGTAGGGGGAAATGAGATTAAGTGTATGTGAAGCTTAAGGCATCCTGAGAAAGTCGATAGAAGATGCAGGAGGAGAAAGATTTAGACCGGTTAGTCAAGGGCCTTGATGTTTGGACTTAACCTTGGAAACCATGAAGAGCTATAGATTGTACTTGAGGGGAATAGACATAACCCAGACTGTGCAGAAAGGGAAGGCAGCATCTTAAAATTTTTAAAAACAAATCTCAAAATTCATGCTGGACTCTGACACGCAGCCAAAATTTCCAAAAGTCAGCTTTTAGTTTCAGCTAAAGAAAATGACACAAGTTATACAATTCTAGGCAAAATAAAACATTTTCCAAAAGGTTATCACATTTCTTTCTCCCCAGCTGAATAAAGCACTGTGAATTTGTGAGCATGTTCTGCAGAGCTCCGGAGGGCCTTGTCAGGGAGGTGTCATATAAACCTCTTTGTCTTGGTGATATATTCCTGAGGATGTGTTTGTGAGGAAGAAACATTGCCTGGTGAGATTTTCCTACAGGCTTCAAGGGGCCTGGAAGTCAATATAACAATTCAGTACTCACTGCCCACATCCACTTGCCAGGTAGTTATCAAGACTTCAGAGTATGGCCATGCCCCTGCACTCACTGGGTTCCTTCCGGGGGTGGAAGATGAGAAAGGAGCAGTGGATTTTGACCATCTTAACTTCTGGGACACAAACAACATCTGATTCTTTTTCTCTAAACTAAAGTCCAATTGTTCAAACACTGTTTAGCAAAGTTGAGGTCTGTCTGTAGGGAACATTCGGTGTCAATTTCTTCCTCAGACCTCTGCTCTTCCCTTGGGCGGTGGACACTAGCCAAACCAGATCCTTAAAACCCACCAGGATGTGGTCTGCCAGTGTCCTCTCAAGGAGGGGGACAGAAGGAGCACTGACTCAGAGATCCCTGAACACAAACCCCTTGTGCTGTTGACAATATGAAGGAGGGAGAGATGCTACATCAGGTGAGGTCTGCAAAGCACAGGGGACCTGAGCAAATCTGACATAGTTGGCTTTCTCCCCATGTCTGCCCTGCCTATTAGCCACTTTATACTTTGGAGGCCAGAGTCCCCAGGCTCTTTCCTCTCCCAAGTATTCAAACCTGCTTCCTGATCTCACACTGCCACTGGGGACTAAACAGTTAAAATAAGTGCCCCTTAACCACCTCCCCTCCACCCCATACACTGTCATTTACAAGGATGGCATACCTGGGAGTAGCTCATTTTAGGCATAAACAAGGGATGCAGAAGACCCTTTCTATGATATTGGGGCCTTTTCTGCTCCCCCAGATCTTCCCATCTGTAGCACAGAGCATAGGAACAGAAGTCCTAATGCTTGGATTCTAATCCCAGTTCTGCCAGTAATGAACTATATGAATTTAGACAATGTCTCAGTTCGCTTGTGCCGCTGTAACAAAACACTCAAGACTGGGTAACTTATAAACAACAAAAATTTATTTCTCACTGTTGTAGAGGCTGGTAATTCCAAGATCAAGTCCAGTGTCTGGTGAGAGTTTCTCTCTGCTTCCAAGATGGCACCTTGTTGCTGTGTCCTTACATGGCAGGGGAAAAGAAGGGATGAAGGGTCTAGCAAGTTGCCTCCGGCCCTTTTATATAAGGCACGAACCTCATCCATGAGGGTGGGGCCCTCATGTCCAATCACATCCTTAAGGCCTTGCCTCTTAATACTGTTGCCTTAGGGATTAGGTTTCAACATGAATTTTAGAGGGGACACAAACATTCAAATTATAGCAGGCAAATTACTTGGGATCTCTAGGGTTTCATTTTCTCATATTAAAATGGAAATAATGCCTTTCTTCTCCATCTCACAATGTGGAAATATTAAGTAGCTGAAAATGCTACTGTGAGGATAATCTTACCTACAAGCAAGGCTTACTCAGCCCATGAGCCCTCCCACCTGGTCTTTTTCTAGGCCACTTTTTAGTATAGCCTCCCTGCCTCTGAGCAGAGATCCTCTCATTGACCTACTCATGTATTTTCTGTGGATTTCCACCACTTACAGAATAAATGCTATGCTTCTTATCTGAATATACCAAGTTCTACACAAATTGATCCCAGTCTACCTTTACTTCTTACTTCTTGGTGATAAGCAACACTATATAGTATCCATCAAGCAAGTTCTATGAGCTAGACACAGTTCTAAATGTTTCACATGCATTAACTCTTTGATCCTTACAAATGTTACGTAGGCATGATTAAGGTTCCCATTTTACAGACATGGAAAATGAGTTTGAAAAGCAAGAATCTAAGAATCTAATCTAAACTGTCTAAGAATCTCACAGTTATTTAGTGGTAAAGCTGAGATTCAAACTGAAGCCAAATCTTTTGCATCAGGTGCCTGTTTTTCTTAGATATTTTCTGGGCTTGAGCCATGCTATGTAAAACACAATACCTCATACATGCATGCCCTGTTTGTTACCAACTCTATGTCCCTATTTATGCTATTATTTCTCCCTTGGCATGACCTCCTCTTATTTTACAACTGCCCCTATCCATCCTTTAGGACCTGACCCCACTGTGACCTCTTTCCGGGAGCCTCTCCTGCTTATCTCACTGAGAATAACTTGGACTGTCACTGAGAATAACCTGGACCCTCATCCCTGCTTTCTTGGTTCTTTCTGCCCTTTTACTTACTAGGTGTTATTGTTACTAATATGTGTCTGTATATTGCATTAGGTGGCCAGGCCTTTGAAGACAGTGATGTGTCTTCTCTATCCTCATACCTCCTAGAGTGTGCAGGACAGCACTGTGAACTCACATTCTCTTACAGCATAGTGCTGATAGATTTCAAATCCCTCTCATGTTCATGTAGACTTTAATCTTCACAGCAGGCACAAGAGCCAGTCAAGCAGGAGGAATTTCACTTCCATTTTATAGATGAAGGATCTAAAGTTCAGAAGGGAGAGGAGATGACCAGCCATGGAGATAACTGCTGGGACAAGCTGGAAAAAGATATTCTTGTTTCTCTATCCCTAATCTTTTTCCTTTACCAGTGTTTGGCCCCAGACCTCATCCATGTGGCAGTGAGAGTTTGTTGACATTTGTCAGAGACCACATCATGTGGCGCAAAGAGTTAGGTAATGGTAATAGCTAACATTTGCTGAGCTCTTAGTGCATGCCAAGTACTGTTCTGAACATTTCACTAGATAATTTAGTCCGAGCAATAGCCTTGTGAGGTGAGGTCCATTATTCTCATTAGCTGTTAAGGAAAACCACAGCTAGGCAGAATACAGAAGTTAAAGTGGTGAAGATATATTTTATTTAAAAGACTATTGCAGTAGGTGAAGAGAGATTCTGCTATAGAATTGAGTTCAGTTCCAAATACAATCAGAACAAGTAGGAATTTACAGGCAAGGAGCAAAGGGCAAGGGGTATTGGTGGATGAAAAATTACTATGAGGCGACATAAAGTCTAGAGGGGTTCTGACTGAACCAACCTAATGGAATTCTTGATGAAGGCAAGCTAGAGTGGTATCTCTCAGGGACAGTGGAAATTAGGAGTGTGATCAAATATCAGGTATAGAGGGTAGGGAGCTCTCCCTATTCTGACTTTGAAAGATTCTTGCTAAAACTAGACCGTACAATTACATTTTGTTCATGAGGAAAGGTGTCACAGAGAGGTTTAGTAACCTGCCTGAGATCACACAATCATAACCAGTGGAGCCAGAATTTGAACACAGAGAGTCTGACTCTAAGATCCATACATGTAGGTAGACACCATGCTTTGCTGGCTCAAAAGATAACAGGTCTAGGTTTTGATGCTTATGTGCCCTTGAATGCATCGGGATCCCACAACCAATGGAGAACATCCCATGCAGTGTTCTGTATGTAGTAGGTACTTATTAAACGGTAGTCCTGAAAGTTGCTGTGAAGGATCCCACAGGAACCTAGATTGGCAAAACCTTTCATGGCAATGAAAAAATTTGGCAAATGGAAATGCATAATTAGCTATTTATTTTCAGCTCACCTCCACCAAGTTCAGATAAGACATTAAGTGCATCACTCCAGTCATGAGAAAGAGGTAGGCGTGAGTCAAGGTTTGACATTGGGTTTTAAAAGCTCTTAAATAATTACAGCGTTCAGAGTAAACAAGGCCTTCATGCTTCATTAGGCGATGTGTATTACGGCTCCATTAACACACTGCAGCGCTTTTCCATTTCCCATTTTTCCAAACACGCTGAGAAGGGAGCTGAAATCATCAGTGTTAATTGATAGCTAACAGAAACAAACTTCCTAAAAGGGAAATGATTTTTAGATCCTAATTTGATTAATTATTAAAGTTCCTGGTAGCTATCTTGATGGGGTAACAGGAAACCAGATATTGTTAATATTTATTCATGAAGGCACAGCCTGGTTATCGTCTCCACATGCCTGTACCTTTTAGTGTTTGTTCTTGAGTCTCTCACAGTAAAAGGGAAAGCCAGAAGCTCTCAGAGATCATTAAAAGTAAAGTGCTGGTCTCACTTCCATTCCCCAGAAAATCCAAGGCATGTCTTAGGTGAAATGATCGGAGAGGAAGAAGTCACTTTTACTCCTGAACAATTCTCTCTCATCCTTTCCTAATGTGTCAACAACCCACCATACTCATTGCTTTGGTTCATAGTAAAAATGCAGTTTTGAATTAATTAGGATGAGTGCTCATCTGAGCAAATACTACTCATTGAGAACTTTATAGTAATTGGTGCATATGTAGGTGTAGATATAGATTGATAGATGGAGGGATAGCAGATTAGATAGATAGATAGATAAATAGATAGATAGATAGATAGATAGACGGATATAGATTGATAGATACAGATAGAGACAGACACAGACTTAGACACTGACATAGACATCGTCATGGATTAATATTTCAACAAATGTATTTAGGCTGTTCTGAATATTGATTAAAGGTTGGAATCTAAAGCCAGATGACCTTGAACAATATATACATAACTCTTCTATACCTTAGTTTTCACATCTATAAAATAGAGATCATAAAAACAATAGCCTTATATGATTATTGTGAGGTTGAATGAACAGTTTCTGGCATTAGTAAGTGCTTTGTTAGTATTTGCTGTTTTTATGATCATTTTCTGCTGTATGTGCCAAGCCCTGCTATAGGAGAGACAGAGGTGAATCAGCCCTGCCCTCAGAAAGTTCATCACCAGGTACATCAAGATATTTGCACAAATAACTAGTGCGATTTAGAAAACATGAGCCTTGGAGAAAAACATCAGAGAAGTGATGAAGGTTCAGAGGGAATGAGAAACCTTTGAGAAGGGAGGAAGAGGGATGTTTTACAGAAAAGAGCAGGAGGGTATTCTGTGTAGAAGGAATAGTATGAACATGTGCCTAGAAGGAACGATGTGAAGAAGGAAGCATGAAGGGTTTCTACCAAGAGCAGTAATGTAGAGTACTATTACATTAACCTTTAGGACCAAGCTGGGAGAGGAGCCAATCAATTTTGGAAAGTAGATGAGAAAGTTTGTTATGGGTCTACTGAAGTTCACAAGTGCCAGGAAGCATTCCACAAGACCACAGAGGTAAAATAGCCTTAGGCCACCAGCAGGAAACTGAATACAATCATTATTAGTAAAAGCAAGGCAGCCTGACAGCTATACTAGTCTAGGTGAGACCTTGGGCAATTTCCTGCCCTCTTCTGGAATGTATTTGCCTCAACTATAAAATGAGAGATAAGAGTAGATAACTTACAGAAACCCTTTCAGCTTTGGCATTCTAGGACTCTACAGTTTTGCCAAGAGCTGAGTTGCCTCCCTCTTTTCCCCTCATCACCCACTCCCACATTTTTTTCATCCCTCCAATTCCTTTATTTATACATTAGCTGATAGGATTCAAATAATAACTGACAAGAAATAGTCCCAAAGTGAAACTATTAGTAAAGGGTTAAACATTTTAAAAGCAGAGATAGAGTTGGAAGCGGGTCTGCAGACAGGATGGGAACAATTTTGTGGCAAGGCCACCTTTTCAGAGCCTTCATGTCTTGATAGTAAAGCTATTAAGTAGCTCAAGCCACTCTTATTAATGAAGTGGTTCATTTGGACAAACACTTCAAGTTAAGAGGCAATGTTGCTGCAGCTGGAATTGGAGTGTTCTGCCAAGAATTAACACTGTCCTTTATCCTCCCCACTCTACGTGGAGTTGAATTATTTGAATTAGTGTTTAGCCAATGCCATTTTGAGCCTTTCTGTTCCCCAAGTTTCTCAAGATTCTACCATGTCACTTCTATTGACATGATTAACTTCTCATTAACTTTAATGGAATCTGTGGGCATGAAGTCCATTTTGTTCCCCGGGAATTTTGCTTTCTGTTGGTAAGTGTTGAAGATTTGAATCATGATTATAAATATATATAGGCAATGATTACTAAGGGACAGTGGTTCTTGAACAAGATGGAACTTCTACCTCCAACTAATTTAATAAACTAATACATGCTCAGGATTTGAAGAAGCACAGAGGTCACCAAGTCCTGCCATCAAATGAGTCTTGTATATCCTTTTTTTTTTTTTTTAACATCCTAACAAGTCCAGCCTCTGCTTGAATGAATCCAAAGGCTGGGAACTGACTTCTTTCAAGTGCCCACTATGTGGCAATTATACAAGACATGTCATCTTTCTGCTTACCTTCTTTTGAGTGTGGTCCCATTTGCATTCATGAATTCCCTTTAGCCACAAATGGTTTTCCTGTGGCCCATCATACGGCTGTCATTGACCTGTTCAGACCAAGTCTGGTCTCAGACAACAGGACCTCAGAGAGTATACCTAAAGCTTAGTGAGGGACAATATGCAACAAGAGACTGACCCTTAATCTGTTGACCAAAATGTAATGATGCTAGTTGTGGTAAACAGAAGAATAGCACCATCCCCCAAAAGATATTTACATCCTAATCCATAGGTATTCCAGGCCTAGAGTACAGATTCTGTCTTCCTTAGAGAGTACCAAATAATTATCAGGCAATTTTTCTTCTCTGGTTTCCTTTACTAATTGCCCTAACTGATCACAAAAACATCTTTTACCTTATGTCAATCAGGGTCATCCTTCAGCATATCTTCTTGATAGGTAGGACCAATTATAAGCTTTTGTATACATATTAATTATATTTGAAATAAGTATCTTTGAAATATCTTACAGGAATTTAGAAAAAGTTATAATTTCACTAGCAACATTCAGAAGTCATCTTCAAGTCAGTTATTTCCTGGAAACATTTTATACATAATGAATGTCATACACTTATGTCAAATTTCATACCAGAGAATATTTTCTGAAATTCTCCCCAGTTCGTTGAGCTGGCTCTTGTGGACACTTTATCTTGGTACAGTTTTGAGCTATAAAATAAATCTATATGCATACACTTTTATCAGTGAGGAACCTCAGAGTCACCCTTGAGTCATTACTCTCCTTAAGATCTTGTGTCTAATTGGTCATCAAATCATTTTTTCCCCTCCGTAACATCTCTTGATTTATTCTTTTACTAGGTCAGGCTTCCAACAATCATCAGCTCTCCCTGCCACCAGGTCACCTTAAATCCAATCAGTGAGTGCTAGCTTTGACTTTGGAAGTGACTGCTTCATCTACTCTGACCTTTGCCTCATCCCAAACATGGACATTCACTCCTCTATCCATGATCCTTTAAGTGTTGCCACTTTTTTCCTTCATCACGCCCATCTATCCAACTGGTATATTATCAGTCCCCTGCCTAGCAAAACTTCTTTCCCATTATTTACTTTTCTACAGATTCTATCCAAAAGTACTCCCAAAGTCTGCATGTGTTGAGTTTAACTCCAAGACCCACCCCCACCCAAGTCTAACAGGAGGAGATGCCTAGAGGTTATGACTCTTATGTAATATGGAGCAATATAGACAAGTAGTGCCTTGAGGTCAAATACAGCAGATTTGAGTCCAGGATCTGCCACAACCCCCTAAAGTCTCACCTGGAAAGGGATGATAATAATAACTCTTCCACTGTTCTGTAAGTCAAAATGTTATTACATTCCACGTATAAGACCATGCCAATTTTTAAAAGATAATACATATTTCTTAAGGTTGTTGTAAAGATTAAATGAGAGAATTGTTGTATTATTCTTGTTACATGTTTGATGTCTTTTTAACTATAGCATGTGGATTCTCAAATATAAAAATAAAAACAAACTGAAACCTTAGTATTCTGAAGCATATCCAAAGAGCTGAGCACAAAACACCTCATAGATTTAAGAAATGCTAATTCCTTGATGATTACCCCAGTCAGATATCATCTGCTGCCAATTTGGTGCTAGAATAAATAGGATTCAAGGGCAGGTGGTTATTCTGTGAGCTGAATAAGAGCAAAGTAGTGCAGTTAGTGAGTTTCATACTAACAAATTCATGGAGTATAAAAGGGTCATTCTGATACTGAAGTGAGATTCACTTCAGTATGCCACCACACAGTACAAAAGAGATTATCTTACAGCTATATGAATAGCTGTCTCTGCCACTAACTAATTTTTGACCCTGGTTTCAAGATCTGTGCATGAAGAATAGGAGACAAGTCCCTCCCATTCAGTAAGTTCTATTTTAGCCTCTTCTAGTTTCTAATGCTGTAAGGACCATAAGAGAGGAAAAGAGAAAAAGGGATGAGAGAGAGGAAGAGGAGAGTGATAGGTGTAGCTTAGAGTTGAAAACTTTGCATAAAATTGAATTAAAGGCTCAAGCTTGTTTAATTGGGGAAGTAAGCAACTTAGTGAGAAACTATCTTCTGGGTCATCTTAGGGACGCTCTAAGTCAGACTTTCAACCATAATTTCTGTCTCCCATAATTGCTAGCCTCATAATATACAGGAAACACCCACTCTCGCGTTGCCTCATGAGAGAGGGACTAGCTCCAGAAACGCCAAGCTCTTGGACCCCTTTCTAACTTGAAGCCATCAAGCTCCAGGTGGGCTCCTTGACTCCAGCTTGGACCAGTCTGCGAATCTGAGCCTGCAATCTCCCAGGATGCTTAGAGCAGGGCGAGGAGCCTTGTCCTCTCCTGACTCAGAAACACCTAAAGGAAATCTCATGACTAAGGTCTCTACTTCTGGTAGGAGCCTGAATCTGCCATAGACTTTTAGCCTAGTTCTGCTAAAACAATTTCCCACACCATTCATAACAAAGACTCATGCTGAAGGATTGCTTCTAGTCCAAACTTTTTCTTCCCTTTAATATCCACCTTTTTTCCTTGAAGGAAAGATGTGCCTGGTGACATAGAACCTTTGAAACCCATTTTTAAGGTCTAAGTGAGAACCCAGTCCCTATTTCTCTGTACTGGACCTTTCCTGACCTCCAGAGCTGAGGTTCTTCTCCTGCAGAAGACAAAGCCAGCCAAGGAGACTGAGTGATCCAGTGAGCAACATGAAGAATGAGAGACATGGACAGGAAGGAGGGCGAGTTTGTGCAGCGTGTGGTCCTAGTCCCACCTCTAGGCCTTCTCTGGTAAAGCGTCAGGATTTAAGAGAACTTGTGATCAACTTGCAGCATTTATGTCCCACAGAAAAGAATCTCTAATGTCACTGCAAGTTGCCACTTTTCCAGTGTTTTTAAGCTGTTCTCTCATATCTACAAGGAAGGAATAAAATGAAGAACCCTGTCACTTAGGGCCCTTTTCTTTAATGTTGTTGTCAAAACTAAAGAAAATGTATCAAGATAATATTTCAACTAAGCTCATCCCAAATCAAACTAGGATGTGTATATGGACTATGTTGACCTGTAGTTAAGCAAAAAGACATTTTGTTCTTGACACAGGCTAATACTGAAACAAAAAGCAAGAGAATAACCCACATCCTAACTTCTAGGGCTGCTTAGATTGTTTTTTCTGTCCACCCTTTTGCCAACAAACAAAAAAACAATACCATGTGGCAGGGGTGCCCTGTGCCTGCTGTAACAAACGTCCACAGACATGGTGGTTTAAAGCAATACACATGCTTTCTCTTACAGTTCTGAAGGTCAAAAGTCTGAAATTAGACTTTTGACTGGGTCAAAAACAAGGTCCCAGAAAGGTAGTGTTCTCTACAGAGGCTTGAGGGGAGAATCTGTTGTCTCACCTTTTTCAGCCTCTAGAGTAGCATGCCTTGGCTCGTGGCTCCTTACTCCATCTTCAAAGCCAGCAGTTTAGCATGTTGCTTCACTGGCCACCTTGCCTTTGTCTTCCTTGTCAAAACTTCCCCTGCCTTCCTCTTATAAGACCACTTGTAATTGCATTTAGGGCCCACCCAGGTCATCTAGGATAATCTTCCTATCTCAAGATTCTTAATTCATTTACACCTGCAAAGTCCCTTTTGCCATATAAGATTACAGGTTCCAAGGATCGGGACCTGGATCTCTTTGGGAAGCATTATTCAGCCTATCACAAGTCTCTAACCTTGTCAGATGTACAAGTTGGTATAGGATCCCAGGATTTAAGAAAGGATGATGGATCTGACACCTCTCAAAGTAAAATTAAAATGAGGGCTTGGTAATGAGACTGGAGGTCAGAAGCCAGCAGACCCTCTTTCCATAACAGTTCTAAAGGCTATTCCAGCAGGAGGTGAGACTCTAATGGAGATCCAGCGAGGCCTGTTGGAAGATAGACACATTCCTTAGACCACAGCACAGAGCAGGTGGTAGCTCCCTGAAGGTCTGTGCCTGGAACCCACACTCTCCCATTTTCTGAGGTTTTATGTCCTTCCGAGAAGGCCGAGACCTGCCTTTTAAGCCACCTCCTAAACCTATTGATTTCTGACCTTTCCTGCTTCTAAGTCAATCTAGGAAATGTGGAAAAGAACAATGTTGGTGCTATCACATGCCAGATGCTCAGCTCCTATGCCCAGTCTGAGCCAGCACCCCAGGGGATAGCAAAGGACAGGTGTAGGGGCAACTGAGGAATTCCAGAGATACTATGAGATCCAGAAATGGGCGGGCACTGCCTCAGTGCTAAAGCTATGGAGGTAACCTTCTAGAACATGTTGGAGAGTCCTGTGCTTCCCAGGGTAGCATCAGACCCTGCCTTGACTAGAAAGGGCCTGAATCTGGGACTCTGGTGCCTGCACCATTACACAGCTTGCTTGTCTAAGCTAGTGCAGCTTCCAGTAGAGACACAAGATATCCAAGACCACTCTGAGAGTCAGACAGACCAGAAGCAAACAAACAGCAAAGACAAAAGAAGGGTAACTTTAAGTCTTACCCACCAACCTAGACATCTTTCTCTTATTTAAATATCCTATGCCATGAAATCTGTCCATTTGCGATCTATACCCTCCTCTCTCACCCTGCCCAATACTCATTTTCCTCCAAGGTTCAGGGAGCCTTAAACTATCAGAGTCAATGGGTTGACAATGTCTATTCCTCCTCTACACAAAGAAAGACTATCTGGCCACAAAGGAGTTGTGGTCCCCTCCCCACTCCTAAAGGCATTCTTTCAACTCTCTTTATTCCTCACAGTTGAATTCCCTTACTCCTTAATGTCCAATATCCTGGGTCCTGGGGTTGCTTTTAAATCAAGTCTTCTGACTACCTTATTGGGTCCAGCATTTTAATTGCCTTTCTTCTCTATTTTTTGATGTCTTCTTTTTATTTAATGACTTCCAAGGGCTCCCGTGGTATCCAGATTATATAAGTGCAGGGCTAGGATAAATGATGCCAGCAGCTTAACAACCTAGGAGGAAAACATTTAAAGGGAATTTAATTTCATTCTCCTTTCATTCCAGCACCCGAAGACTAGAGGAAAATGATGTGAAAGTTTTCTGTTTTTCTCTTTCTGCAACAAGGGGAGAATTTGCGAAAGGAAAAGCTTTTTTCCAATATCAGCTTATTATTTTTTTTAAAAAGCACTCAGAATGTGGAGTGAGTTTGCATAGCAATTTCTTTGTTGTTCTTAATTTGAACAATCCAATGTGATTGCTTTTAAATGCATCTCCAGGGTTTCAGCTATTTTTAATTAGTGTGGCTCCATTTAAAAATTTATTTTTTTTACTGCTATTACTCTAGTTGATTTGTTTTTGATCTTCACACTCCACTAGTCCCTGCCTCCTCACCTAACTCTGTCTCCTCATCATATTCACCTTTAGTTTTATAGAAGCTGGTAAAACTTTGAATTATCTGTGTCTATAAAGACAAAGGTCTCTGGTTCTTCCTCAGTGCCTCTCATCGCCCCCTCACCTCGTGCTTACAAAAAGAATTGAAAGTTTATGAGGATGTGTTCCCTCTGAAATGAAGAAAAGCCCAATAAACTGTATCATAAAAAAGAATCATAAAATTAAAGGTGGGAGATCATAACTGTCCTCAAATTTAGAGGAGGAAACTGAGACCCAGCTGGACAAAAGCCACAGGGTCAATTAAAGGCTGAACTGGACTCCAGGCTGGTTTGAACCTGAGAACCTTGCACTGCCTTTACTGTACCACCTGCCCACTCAGAGCTGGCAGCTGAAGCATGCAGGGCAGTAGCAGGTAGCAAGTAGGGGGCCTGCTCCTTAGCTCAGGTCACTTTCTTAGCTCCTATCTCTCCTGCCAAGGAAAGCTTGATGGCTGGTGGATTCAGAGTCTCCGGGCCAGGTCAGTATTGTAATGCGGTGTATTTGAAAGAGCACAGAAATGAAAGTAAAAAATCTCCACTCTAGTCTTGCCTTTCACACGAATCATCTCTGTGAACTTAGATGAGTCATTTAAGTCTCTAGGTTTCAGTTTACTCCCCATGAAACAGAAATAATGTCTACCTGGCCTATAGCACAGAGTGGTGATGAACAACTTTTCAATCTTTTGAAATTCATTTTTGGCTTCCAGGACCCTCTTCTTTTCAATTTTCCTTAGCTGTATGGCTATTCTTTTTAGCCTCCTCTCTGAGAAGGTTTGCTTCCACCCACTTCTTAGCATGGGCTTCCCTGAGGACTCAATCCTCTCTTCACTTCTCTTCTAACTTTGCACACTGATCCTGGGCAGCATCACCCCTTGACTTTAACTGCCACCCATGGGCTGCTGATTCCCAAATCTTCTCTGTAGTCCAGGCCCTTCTCCTGAAGGATCCATCTTCCCGCTCACCATCTCCCCATGGGTAGCCCTGAGTACCTTAACTCAGCATACCCCCACAGACCTATTATCCTTCCCCTAACTTCCTCCTTCTCTGCTGCTTATCTTGGTGGATGGCATCCCCTTTTACTCTGCTGCTTATATCAGGAAAATGGAAATCAGGTTTCCTCTTCAATCCTTAGCCACACTAAAATAGGCCCAAATATTCTGTTATTTAATTCTCTTGAATTTCTTTTTATTTCATTCCATTTTGTTCATTCTCATTATCTAATTAAGGCTCTAATTGCCTCTCATCTACACTATTTAAATGACCTCTGCCCTGTCTTTCCTTCTTTCAGTTTATCCCTTTTCAGTTCATCCTCTACACCACCATTTATAGCTAACTCCTCAAAAACACAATTCTGATTGCTTTATCTTCAGGCTTTAAAAAAGTCTCTCATCGTCTAAAGTTGAAGCTCTTTCACGATATCCTTCATACCAATCTCATCTGTCTCCATTAATACATTTTCCACTACCACCATCACCACCACCACCACCCTTTCGCACTATAAAAATTCTTAATTCTTAGTCGAGGTCACCCATCAGCTTCCAGCAGACTAGTTGACACCTTTTATAGTGTTTTACAGCCTTCAAGTCCCCTTCTTTGAAGCTTTCGCCTATAGCAAAGAGCCTGGGAAGCTATACATGTACCATATGATCGTCCCACTCTAATTATAATAATCTGGTTGGAGTGAAAGCTAAGCCAGGTAATCATTCTCTGTCAAGAATTTGGAATTTAGACTGAGAGATATACATTAGGTATCTGTGGTTTAGTGATTCCTTTTCAGTTCTTGGTTCAGCCCTCTCATGTCTTTGCAGCACCCTGCCCTCAGGATCTGTGGGATGCCCATGGTTTTCTATCAATCATTCCCTTTTTCTTTAAATAAGTATGAAATGGATCCCTTTGCCTGGCATCCCATTAGTCTAAGTCATTCATCAATGCATTTCATACTTAGTAATTTAACATCTGATTTTTCTCTTTCAACAATATCCTCGGGACTCAAGCACTGCCTCTTTTGAAATGTTTTCCAATACTTCCTCTCCCAGAGACAGATTTATTTACTCTTGCTTGTAAGCTTCCACTGTACTGGCTGTCATCTTAGTAACAATTTAATACTTTTGTTTTACTTCACAGTTTTTTCCATGTAACCATGACCTCCTTGAGGACAGGAATTATGCCATATTTATATTTACATCTTAAATGCAAAGAGAGAGATTCACGCATAGTAGTTACTCAATCGGTTTATTTTTATTTTTGAGTCGAGGTTGCACTCTCTCAAGCTGGAATGCATTGGCACAATCATGGATCACTGTAGCCTCAACTTCCTGGGCTCAGGTGATCTTTCTGCCTCAGCCTCTCTAGTAACCGGAACCACAGGCATGAGCCACCACTCCTGGCTAATTTATTTTTTATTTTTGTAGCAATTAAGTCTTGCTACGTTAATAGGCTGATCTCAAACTTCTAGGCTCAAGCAATCCTCTACTCTCAGCTTCCCAAAGTACTGGAATTACAGTCATAAGCCACTGTGCCCAGCTCATCAGTAGGTTTATTTTGAGTGAGCAAATTGACACATGTGAAAACTGCTCTGTAAATGATTAAAGTATAGACACTATTAGATGCAAAGTTTAAAAGATGTGTAAAGATTCTCAGAAAGATGGCAGTGGAGCCAGAGAGACTAAGTGAGTTCCAGTTTGAGTGAATGCATGGAAAATTTTGCATGCACATTGGTGAGTAAGTAGGCATGTGAGTGGCTGACTGAGTAGGGACTCGGGAGCAAATGGCCTGGGCTCTTCTGGTGAAGCAGCAGGTGCTGCGGCTGCTCTGCTTGGTCCCTAGTGCTTCCTGGGGTGTAGAAGCTAAGCACCATCTTTTTAAGATCAACAAAGCCATTTTCAGGAAGAAGCTGCCAGGACAGACTGCTGGCTCCAGGCTCTGCTTTACCACTGCAGTGTCTGACAGTACACTGGCAGCAAGAGCTGCAGGAGGAACACAGTGAGGGAGCCCAGAGGCAGAGTTCTACTAGAGAAGATGAAAGAGGCACCCTGTCACCATCTTGAAAACTGGGCAGGAAAATGTTCCAGCTTGCTCACCACAGAGTGATGGCTCTGACCTGATCTCTGTGACCGGCAGATTAACTACTCAGGAGTTGATCATGACCCAAAGGGGATGTCCTGAAAGCACAAACTCCAGAGGGACAGGATGAGTACTGAGTCTCTGGTGCCCTGCCCCTACCCTGATTCAGCTGCAAGACAAAGGGTGTGGCACGAAAAGAACAAGGAAGAACTGCAAAGAGATCAGTGTTGAGTTTGGGGCTGACCCAAATCCCTCCTCCCCGGCAATCCTCTGAATGTCAGACCCACACGACTGGGGCCTGACTGAGAGGGAAAAACCCAGGCAGAGCCTGGTTGTCAGCTGTATTAGGAGGACTCCACTCCAGGATAAGCCTGGCTGGGACACCCCCTGCCAGTACCTGGGGAAGAGACAATCCTATACTTTCCCATCAGAGTGGATCTCTCAGACCATACTAGAGTGGGAGGGGAGGCCTGAAGTCCCACCCATCCCCACTGCCCCCTCGTTCTTCTCTGGGCCAGAAACTGGGGAGATGGTGAATGAGGCTGAAGCTCTGCAAGAGACAGTAGAGGGGTAGCTGAGAGAAACAATTATAGAACCTGCCACAAGAGGGCATGTTTTTTGTTTGTTTTTAATTTCTTTAAATATTTTTCCTTTGTGCATGAATGTGTATGTGATAATTTGATCTGATCTTCCCCATCCTTTATTTTTTCTTTCCTCTTCTTTTTTCTTTGTTTCTTCTTTCATTTTTTGTTTTTCTGTTTATGTGTGTATGTTAAAGATTGAGTGTTCCTCTTTCAGCTTTTTTTTTTTGTTTTTACTTTTTTGTTATTCTATTTTTTTAGTTTAATGTGTATGTGAATACATGTGTAAGGGTTCAATTTGAATTCCTTTTTTCTTTTATTTTCTCTTTTTCTTCTCCTTTCATTTTGAGTTGGATGTGTGTGTTTCTGCTGAGTCCAAGATACAGTAACAACAAAGAGGAAAATGGGGAAAAGTAGAATGAAATAAGATGG